>PVIC010000979.1:62439-102250 GCA_004025085.1 Thryonomys swinderianus | reverse complement strand
CATCAACTGGAGAGTGGATAAAGAAGATGTGGTTTTTTTACAAAATGGAGTATTACTCTGCCATAAAGAATGACAAGATCGATCCATTTAGGTGCAAATGGAGACATCTGGAGGATATACTAATAAGTGAAATCAATAGATCACAGATAGACAATTCCCGGATCTTCTCTTTGGCATGAACACCTGTACATGCAAATGAGTTCTAGAAAGTAGGACAGCTTTTACAGAGTGGAATATTTCTATAGGAAACTTGGTGTGGGAATGTGATGAGGGGAAGGAATAAATATGATACAGAAAGAAAATAAAAGAGTATGTATAAAGGGGGAGGAGGGGGGAGTGGGTAGGGATATGGGTAAAAATGAGAATTAACTTGTGGCATATACTGGTACAAATTTCCCAATGGTATGTGTGATTTTGAGATGTATATAAATTGTACCAATAAAGAATTCAATTAAAAAAAGAATCAATTGAGTTCATAAGTCAAGAGTCCACTGTAATTATTTGCATAACCAGTTGGATTTCTTTCATAAAGATTATGGTTAACATTGAGCAGTGTTTGATAGCACACAGTGTTAAAGTTGCTATCATATATGCTGCAAGAAGATGTTCTGCTGATTTATTTTTAATAAAATAGAAGGAATTTTGAAAATATAGGTAACAAGTAAGATTTTTAAAGGCTTCCTATTATCCAAATTACTTGAAAGTGCCAATCTCTTCAGTAAATATGTATAATACTAAGAGAGCTATTAACTTCGCTTAGTAGTGGCTTTTGACCTTTTACTGAACAAGTAATTTTAAAATTCTCAAATGCCAGAATGAAGATTTCTTAAACTAACTGTAATTATATGGCATTCTTTCTTTATTTTATAATATCTGACTCTAAATAAATTACATGTGATCACTGCTTTGAGAACAAGATCAGTGATAATATGTTATGAAGAATAGGGAGTCTAGGGCCAGAGATTTAGCTCAGTGGTTCCAGCACCTGCATCTCAAGCACAAGGCCCTGAGTTCGATCCCAGTAACCACATACAATGCTGGGCGTGGTGACTCATGCCCACCAGCAATCAATACCACATACCACAGTGCTGGGCGTGGTGGCTCACGCCTGTAATCCCAGCACTCGGGAGGCAGAGACAGGAGGATTGCTGAGTTCGTGGCAGCTTGCCTGGGCACCATAGTGAGCTCAGGGCCAGCCTGAACTACAAAAGCGAAACCCTGTCTCAAAAAAAAAAAAAAAAAAAAAAACACCTCAGTTCTAATGTAGCTTCTGATGTAGTTTCAGTATGGAGGTAGGAGTTTGAGAGTGACAGAGAACAAGCAAAGTAACCAAAATTTACAATCATTTGAAAATTGCTAACTGGAGACAGTGTTATAATTTTTTAAATTGAATTATTTATTGGTGCATTTTATGTATAGCTCACAGTCACACTCAACACTGGGGAATTTGTACCAGTATATGACACAAGTTAATTCTCATTTTTACCCATATCCCTACCCACCCCATAATTTTTAATGGGGGGCAGGGAAGTCCTCATTAAGAAAGTAATATTTAGATAAAGATCTAAGGGCGAGAGATTATAAACCATGTGGCCATCTGGGGCTTGAACATTTCAGACAGAGTAGACTAAATAAATACAAAGGCCCTGAGTTGGAAACATAGGTGGCTTGTTTAGAGAACCCTGAAGACATCAGTGAACTCTTATGGGGTGAATAATGGAGTATGTGGGTAGAGTGTGGTTTGCCACGTAGGACATTATAATAATCTAGATTTTCACTCTAAAGATGGAAGGATGTCAGAAGATTTTGGCAAGAACAGGGACACGGGTTGACTTCCTGTTGATAGGAGCACCCTGGCTTCTTAGCTGAGATTCAGTGAAATGCAGGGCAGGGACACAATAGGGAGATTGGGTCAGAAGATAGTTGTAATGGTCCAGGCAACAGATCATGGTACTCTTGAACAGCACGGTACTTATAAGGCTGGTGAGACTATTAGAATGGTCAAGTTGCTGTTAATAATAATTGGAAATATGAAGACCTTATCTTGGATTATTTTAAATTTGAAATACCTATTATGTGTCAAAGTACAGTGAGCAGGGGTGGCTCTGGATTTACATGATCTGAAGTCTGGAAAGAGATTGGACCAAAGATACAAATTAGACATCCTCACCACATATGTAATACATGAAACCATTAGAGTGATGGTATCCAGAGTAGTAGTGCGGATTGGAAAAGAGAAAGAGATCTAAGGACTGAGCCCCAGGGTATTTTAACTTTAATAGTTGGTGAGATGTGGAATATTAAGTAGGGAATCACTAGGGTGTAGCTAGTTATGAGACAGGAGGAAAAGTAGTAGTGAAACAGTGTACTTTAGGAATGAAGGAATAGTTAATTTTGTGAGGAACTGCTGCTGCATCAATAAGACAGGGACTGACAGTGACTCCTGCCTTCACCATTGTTAAGGGTATTGATGGCCAGCATTGCCTCTGAAACCAGGCAAAACTGACCTTGCCTCAAACCTTCATCTGACCTTTCCTTTGGCACTTTCATCCCTAGAGATGAGGACTTTGATAGGCCACACATATGTGCATTTGGATCCCAGCTATGTCCGTCCCTTCTATGCTGTGCTACTGGGAATCCAGGAAAGTGAAAGCTCCAGCCTCATTATTCTCAATCCTACTTCTTCTAAGGTTTATTTTCTTGCCCATATTTTTAAGAACAGTCTATAGTATAACTATGTATACCTAGACCAAATTAGGTCCAGTGGGAGTTGGAAAAAGGGGTTGATGTCCATGGAGCTTCCTTGGGCTGGGTCATCAAGGTGTGTGAATGAGGCTTCTTCAGGCAAGGGACGGAACTATAGGAGGGAAGAAAGGGAAGAAAGCCCCACAGGACGGTGGCCAACTCTTCGAGATCACCACACCATATCAGAGAACTGGATGTGGCAATGTTGTTCTGTAGTCCCAGCTGCTCAGGAGGCAGAGACAGGAGGATCGCAAGTTTCTGTCCAGCTTGGCTGATTTAGCAAGATCCTGTGTCAAAATAAAGAATAGAAAAGGTTGGTCATGTACCTCAGTTATAGGGTTGGGGTTTTTGTTTGTTTGTTTGTTTGTTTGTTTGTTTGTTTGTTTGTTTTGAGACAGGGTCTCGCTTTGTAGTTCAGGCTAGCGCTGAGCTCACTATGTAGCCCAGGCAAGCCTCGAACTCAGCAATCCTCCTTTCTCTGCCTCCCGAGTGCTGGGATTACAGGCGTGAGCCACCATACCTGGCAGTTATAGGGTTTTTATCTCAACTAGGTTCAATTTTTAGCACCACCAGGAAGGAAGGGAGGGAGGGAGGGAGGAAGCGAGGAAAGGGGGCGGGCCAAAACTTTTAAGGAATCCAGAATTCTAAACGAAAACCTGACATTCAGTGTCCTTATACATACTCATTTAACCAAGATCCAAGGATAGGACATTTTTCACTCAGCATCGTATCAGCTTGACTTTTAACTCTTGAGACAGTGTTGTTTGCCTCCTGTATCCAGCTCCACAAATGCTTTTGACAGACCGATGTGGAACTTAACAGAATGGTGCTAAGACTTACAGGGCCAAACGTCCTACTCCTTAACCAGAGACTGACAGAAGAGTTGGTAATGCCAAATGTAATGTGTTTCCAAACTTTTATAAAGGAAACAAAGGGAACAGAAAGGTAGATAGGTATCTTGTTTCTGTTTTTATTTTATTGGATAATTATCTGAAGTGGGAAAAAGAACAGGCAGGAAATTACCATAGAGAAAGGGATTGTATTAGTTTTCTAAGGGTACCATCAGGAGGTATCAAAAAATATGTAGCTTTAAAAAAAAAACAGAAATTCATTTGCCTCCAATCCTGAAACTGCAGAATGAAGGTTGAGGTATTATCCCACTCGTTTTGTCCAGAGTCCTCTCTGCTGACATGCACTGGCTGCCTTGTCCTTTGTGCTCACTCGGCATCTCCTTGTTACTTGTACGTCTATGATGTATCTTCGGCACCTATACTTCATATTATTAGGGTGCCCGTGAGGACAGAGCACTGTGACCAGTCACTTCTTATTGCTGGACCAAAATAGTGGGAAGCTGAAAATAAGTTTGCTGTCAAAATTTGTATCTTAAAAATATTTTATTGATGGTGTTACATTCTTACATTGGGGGGGAATGTATAATGTTCATTCTTGTTATGAGCTCAGCAGATGTTAGAAACAATTCATCTTCATCTTTTTTTAAACAACCTTCAAAGTTAAGAAACAAAGTTTGTTTCATGGGTTCTTTCTCTCTTTTCCCCACTTTGTGTCTCCCCTTTTCTTTTTCTCCCTCCTTCCCGCCCTGCCTCCTTTCTTTCTTTCTTTCCTTCCTTCTTTCTTTTTTTCCTCTTTCCCAGTCCTTGCCAAGATGTGCTAGGGTCATCTTCTTTCCTCAAACCCTTAGTTGCCCTTTTTATTTGCATAGAAAAATGGAGGGAGGGTGTGAAGTAGAGGCATAACGCATTTTATGTTTGAGAGTGACTATTGTTCTTTTAAAGAATTCCAGGTTATTTTAAAAATTATTTAAAATGTGTTTTCTTACAGAAAAACAAAAGGTTTTGTGTATTTTTATGTTTACATTCATTCTTGAAAAACCAGATGTCATTGTTTCAGAATTTCTGTTTGATAATCAAAATCTCATTTTCAGAAAGTTGTATTGAGTGTCAGTTTCTTCATGAGATTTTTCTTTTTGCATCTCATATATGTGTGTTCTGTGTGTATTTCTGAGTCTGTTTGAAAACAGATTTATCTTTTTAGTCTACAATTACACCAAAAGAATACCAAACGTGTTCTGTTCCTTTTGGCTCTTCTCTTTAATCCTACTACTGCATATTTTTCTGTTACAGTTTAGACCCATTTTTGGCTCAAAATGAATAGCCGGGTATATTGCCCTGCCTCTTTCAACATGATTCAACCTAGGGGTAGTGACCAAACTGTGGAAGGAGTTTTGAGTTATGTACCGAGCACTGCTTTTGTGTCCCTCCTCCTTGTGCCTTCACAGCGTTAGGTTGTGTGTCCTGAGGTGGTTCTGTGGATGAGCAGTAGGACATCACTTAGTTCAGTGGTCAGGAATGGATGGTCATATTCTAAGAGGATTGGTCAAACAGATTGTTGCTAATCATCTTAATTTCTTCTTGTTTATATTAAAAACTATGTAGTCATATTAATCATGGCTTGTTTTCCTTTCCTGATTTTATTAACTTGCTTTTTTTTCTACCTTTCTGAACTTCTTTAAATGTTGAATGCTGTAATAATACTTTAGTACTCAACTGCTTTGAAATTCATGAAAGTTTATTCTGGTATTTATTTGTTAATTAACACACAAGTTAGAACCTGTCGTGGTGATTGTCTCATTATCCAATACCCTTTCCAGTTAAAATAATTTGTGCAGGACTCCTTGTCTTGGGTATTTGTTGTGCCTCCTGGAGCAATTACTATTGAGTGCCAAGATACCACTGTCTATGTGTTTGGCAAGTGGAGGCATTCAGCAGCATCACTTTCCCAAGCTAATAGCAGAACTCTGTACAATTTTAATTATTTGAAAATATTAGTGATACAGATAAAGGAATTCCTGAAGACAGAACAAAGAAATACTAGTCAAAACTACACTGAAATTCCATCTCATCCCAGTGAGAATGACTATCATTAAGAATACAAAGACAAAAGAAAAACAATGACTTCTGGTAAAAATGCAGGTGTATGAGTAAGGAGAAGGAACCCTTCGACAGTGGTGGTGAAAATGTAGTTTAGTGCACCCACTGTGGAAATCAATATGGTTGTTCTTCAACAAAGCAAAAAGAGAAGTAGTATATGACTGTGCTGTACCACTATTTCTTATATATCTGAAGGAATTAAGGTCAGCAGGATGTACGGGTATTTGGATACCCATATTTATTTTGGTACAGTTCCCAATAGCTAAGATAATAACTAGCCTATGTGCTTATGAACAGATGAATGGATAAAGAAAATGTGGTATAATGAAATGTCTATGTGTTTGTGTGTTTAGTAGCAAGGGAGAGGGAGAGAGAAAAAGAGAGACGGAGAGAGAGATTGAGAGTGAGGGCGAAAATGCCAAGAATGTATACACACATCAAGAAAAGAAAAACGTATAAATACTTTAATACTAGAATTATTGAGACATTGCAAGATTAAATACAAATTACCATGGATGTATACAATTATATTAAATGGTCATAGTCATGGCCATTAGCTTCTAGAGACTTACTAGTAGCTGCTGCGTGGGTAACCTTGGTCATTGAGATCACTGCATGTACATTTTCACTTCTCTAACGGCAGGCAGTGTGGTGGGTTTTCTCTGATATATGACATCTTCTTGGGTTTCCTATTCTGGGATAATGCCATCTGTTGAAAACATCATATTGGTTCTCTTTTCCTAAGGGGTATATATATTTTTGGTAGGCTCTACATACAAATATTATTTATCCATTAAAAAGAATAAAATCATGTTATTTGCAGTAAAATGAGTGAATCTAGAAGTCATCATGTTAAACAAAATAACCCAGACTCAAACTCATGTATTTTTCCTAATGCATGGAGTCTTAGAGAAGAAAAAGGTGGCGTGAAGATAGACAGACTATTAGATCAGAGAAAGGAAATTTGGAAGGATGAATGTGCTCAAAATATATGCATGCATGAAAATTGGTCTGTGAAATTCATATGCACAAGGAAATGTAGAGCTCATTGGCATATTTAAAGATGTCATAGAGTTCATTTAGATCCCTATGGGAAACCTCACAATTCTGAAAGGGGATATGTACTCCTCTGAGGAAGCAGAAGCCTGGAAGGAGATTAATTTTAGACATATTCTTATATTGGTCTGCACCATTCACATTATTCCTTTCAAGCTGTGGACATAACTTCTTAACAAAATTGATTCTTTTCTAAATTTTTGATTGGTTAATGATAATTGCTGGGCAACTAGCCTCTTTTGAATTTTCCACATCTAAACTGAAAAGAATGGCATAATCTGGCTCACAAATGTTTGGCAGATGTGTAAAGAGATGTTCCACCTTCCTGTGGTCCAGGGTGATGGGGCTTTATTACATGTTCATTAGCAGTGATAAAGCCATGGATCATCATTTTTCTAATTAGCACTTAACGACAGTTAATACTCCAATGAGATTATAGTCTCAGCATTTGGAACATGTATGGCTGAAAGGAAATCTAATGAAAAACAAACTGTCTTCTTATATTCCGTAAAAACAATTTCTTAATGACTAGATTCTGTGCCTTTCATGCCAGATACTCACTTCCTTTCTCCTATTTTGTCCTAATTTTGGTGTTTACATCCTGTAACTTTCTAAATCGAAGCAACTTCTCAAATTAAAGAATGAATTATAGTATTTTAAAAATCAAGTTCTGAAGTACCAACGGCAACTTCAAGAAATCTCACTGTATCCATTGTAGCAATAGCATTCTTATACTAGCCACAATGGGTGCTCTGACAAATCAATGCACACAATTGATTTTTCTCTGATCTTTAAATGTTTAAGCCAATACCTGACCTTTCTGTTGTCTCTTGATTGTAGGTGATATCTGGGACTTTCAGGTGAAGAACTAAAACTTGTGATTTTCTTATGCTACCCCTAATAATCCACTGGATGTGGCTAAAAATGTCAGTTTGAAAATGATACTCATGGGATTAGGAATGAACATGTCTTGCTTGAAATCTTGTGATTTAGCTTTAGTATTTACTATAATCAGTCTGTGTCTTTGAAATATTGAGCTGTCTGAC
The DNA here is from genome assembly GCA_004025085.1 of Thryonomys swinderianus. Classification (NCBI taxonomy): domain Eukaryota; kingdom Metazoa; phylum Chordata; class Mammalia; order Rodentia; family Thryonomyidae; genus Thryonomys; species Thryonomys swinderianus. The sequence goes on along the minus strand of PVIC010000979.1, from coordinate 94,455 downwards.
AGCTTAAAATCCTAAGTTTCCTTCAAACTTGAGCCTGGCTTTGAAGGAGAAAGGAGTATTGTAAGGGTGGATTTTCTGCAGAGCTCTCTGGAGAGAATTCACTTAAATGCACTTGCTAGCAGGGCCTTGGGAATGCTAGCAGGCTGCTTCCTCAGTCCTTTTTAAGATTTTTCCCTTAACCTAGCTCAACAGTTATTCAGATAATTTTTAGTCAGGGCCACAGAAGTCTGTTTTTGGACCTTGTTAAAAGTCTCATTTTCCTTTCATGAAGAATCATGAAAAAGGACCAAATAGGGTTTGTTAAGCCAGTTGGATATTAGGTTCAGCTGTGATGCTCTTATATACTGACTTTCCCACTTGATATGCGCTTCTCATGTTGTATTTCTCATGTGTATTTCTCGATGTGTATTCAAAAACTGAATTTGTATACACATCTATTTAATGACATCAACTACTCCTTAACGAGAGTCCTTTCTTCGTGAATATAGTTGAGTGTCATATGTATACAGAGAAACTGACAAACTGAAAAATTTTTATTTCCATGTTAATGTAAGCATCTGAATGGCACTTGAAGAATTAAAACAAAGGAAATGATGGGCAGTAGAAAGTTGCATTTTAGAGTCTTAGATATTGTCTATTTTTTAGCACATTGTTTCTTCATACGTAAAGTGGAGGTAGTTCTACCCACCCATGCTTAACTTAGAATCATTGTAGTGTAAGTTTTGATATGTCTTATGACTTAGATATTTCTTTCATGAAGAATCGTGAAAAAGGACTAAATAGGGTTTGTTAAGCTAGTTGGATATTAGGTTCAGCTGTGAAGCTCGACTTTCATATTTCATCAGTGGAATGCATGTTCATTCTACATGCACATTTTATTATTGGAATGCCTATATTTAGAATAAGCTTTTTTGAACTTAAAAATTATCATAATTATCAAAGGCATTTAAGGAAGAATAGCATGCCAACCAAATGTCAAAACCATATTTTGGAAAAACAAATACAGAAACAAAGAGCCCTTCATGTATCATAGTGGAAGAGGTAAGATCTGAGCTTAAAAGAAACATCTTGATTTCAGGTATATAGAAAAAGTGAAGATAAAAATTGCAGATAGAGGGAATCTGGCATGAAAAAAATACAAGGCAGGAATAGACTTCATTTATTTAAACAAGAGAAGGTGGTGTTCATTATAAAGCCCTCTTAAATGTAAGTATAAAGGTGAAAATTTGAAAAGAATTTTCTGACCTTTTATTCCATACTAATTTAAAAATACTCAGACAACTTGTACTGGCTTAGAAATTAATAAATGTAATCTCTGTTTGGGAGAAACTAAGTTCTTAAGGGTTCAGGAGGACAGAAAGTTGAATTAGCATAATATTCATAATAAGAAAGACTCAGAGAGACATAGAAAGCAGAAAGGGTATCTGTTCTGGATTCGAACAACTGCCAGATGTTGTGAGTCGCAACCATTAAAGAAGCACATGAACTAAAGGTACAAGAAATGTTAATGGACGCTCTTCATTCATCTTCACTCCGCTTTGCCCCTCTGCCCTAGAGCCTCTTGGAAACCTGTAGGCGAAAGTTTGCTGTCTATTTTCTGTTCTGCGCTTTGAATTTCTATTTTACCCAGAAACTGAGATTATGTGTTAGACTTTCTGTTTTTTCATCATGCTCCCTTCTCTGCTTCTCCCTGTTTTCTCACAAAAGAAGAGCCTGTTTTCAGGTGGGACTCCCGACCTGTTCCTGTCACACTGCTGTGCCTATCTCTACTTCCTTCTACCTTTCTCCTCTGGGGAGTATCCTCCCCATTTTCCTCTCAGCCATATGGGCTCAATTCAGTTTTTGAATCTAAGGCTTCAGAAATCATTTCTCCAAATGTCAACCAGTTACTTTTTGGTTTTCCTTCAATATTGATTTCCTTGTATTTTTATATTTGACTTTGTCTTGCAAAAATGAGAACATTATAAACAAGAGATAGGCATTACACAGCTTCATGTTGAAAATATGGTCTATACATTTATAAATTTATACTCTTATGTAGAATGATAGCATTTAGATTCTGTATCTCTGTGTACATTTTTTTTGAGACAGGGTCTCACTTTATAGTTCAGGTTGGCCCTGAGCTCACTATGTAATTTAGAAGCCTCAAACTCAGCAATCCTCCTACCTCTGCCCCCTGAGTGCTGGGGTAACAGGTTTGAGCCACCACTCCTGGCATTGTGGTGTGTGATTCTGATTGTTGGTGGGCGTGAGTTACCACACCCAGTATTGTTGTATGTGGTTGACTGGGGATCAAACCAGGGAATTTGGGCTTGCTAGGCAGGCGCCAGAACCACTGAACTAAATCTCTGGCCTGTCTGTTTATTTTTAAGGGAAAAATCAGAGCCTGAATTATCTGTAGAACATCATGAAAATGAGAACCAGCTAAGTAGTAGTTGTATAGAAACCACTAAAATATGTCAGCCTTTTTCTTCTCTCTGTCTCCCCCACCTTTCCCATCCCCTTCCGTTTGGCCTCAGCACCCTCTCTATAGTGCTTGGGGCCAGCTCAGCCACTGTGTCACTGCTCTGTATGTGTTCAGTGAGTATTGATTTAATTTATTTAAGTGGTGGATATTAATTCCTAACTTTTAAATATCCTGCAGTCAATTTCTAGAATGTTTGAAAAGCATAATTGTTAATTATCTTCTCAAACGTTGAGGGATAACATTGTAATATGTCATCATTTTCTCCTAGGAAAAAAAAAAAAAACTTCATGTTTGCCCTGATTTGTTGTTTGTTTTAGAAGAGAAAGGAGGAAATAAGATGGGAATTCATACTAGATATAATCTGTCTTGAACCAGTGTTTTTGGTCTTTTTGTTGAAAAAAGAATCACAACAGAGGGCCAGAGATATAGCTTGGTCGTTTCAGCACCTGCTCGCAAGCGCAAGGTCCTGAGTTCGATCCCTGGTGACCACATACAATGCTGGGCGTGGTGACTCACGCCCACTAGCAATCAATACCACATACCACAGTGTCAGGCGTGGTGGCTCACGCCTGTAATCCCAGCGCTCAGGAGGCAGAGGCAGGAGGATTGCTGAGTTCAAAGCTTGCTTGGGCTTCATAGTGAGCTGAGGGCCAGCCTGAACTACAAAGCGAGACCCTTTCGCAAAAAAAAAAAAAAAGAATCACAACAGAGCAGAAGAAAAAAAATCTGAGAAAATTCTACCTTTCAAATCATGGAGCTTGGATGGGCATTTAAGTATTAATTTAAGGGCACTCACTCTTTTCTCTCTCTGGGAGAAATTCTGTGGTAAGTCTGAGGCTCATCTTGCTGTCCACGTGTTTTCCCTCAGCCGCTGGCCTCAGGGACCTGAAATGGAGAGTGTTAGCTCAGGCCCTCAAGTTGTTCACTGCTGACCAGGCTCGCAGATCCAGAGCTGAGGGACACTTGGGTGAGAAAACCACTGACTTTTTCATTCTGTTCTTTTTCCTTTAGCTCAAGCCAGGGCAGAACAGCTGCAGGGACAGTGACAGCGAAAGCGCCAGTGCAGAATCCAAGGGCTTCCCCCGGAGCAGCTCCCGTGAAAGGCTCAGCGATGTAAGTTAAAAAAAAAAAAAAAAAGAAAGAAAATCAAAGCCACCAGAGCCCTGTGTTGGTTCAGGTCTCGCTGGCATCACACGCCCCACCCTTGACTGTTTTGTGTCTCCAGATACTGCAATTCACACTTTCATAGTGTACACGTGTTTGTACCTTGTAGTTATGGTGTCATTCTAAATTGTAGTTTATCCTAAAAAGTATTTGAACACATTATAAAGTAGGTGGAAGTATCTGTTACCTTAGAAACAACAGATTACAAAAGGAAGTGTTCATATTTTATTCGTGTTAGAAATGGGGGAGATGGTATCATTTAGCTGTGGGCTTTCTGTAATTTCTTCATTTAGGAAAATGGTAACAATTCCTTTTTGTCATTTTTTTTTTTATGTAGGAAGGGATGACAAATCCTGTCCCTTTATTTGGGAGAAAAGAAATTAAATTTACTAAACAGTTTCCCTGGGGTAACTCTTTGGGAGCAAACCTTACTCTTCGAGGTTTCTGTCACCCCTGTAGACTGACTTCTAACCACTCCCAATCTTTAGGGCACCCCCGTGGAGTGTCTCCTCTGCTTTTCCAGAAAACCACCTGTCTGTCCCCTTTGGACTCTCTTACCTTCTTCTCTTATGTGTCATTTATAACTAGTATAAAAGCAACAGTGTAAATTGGATGAAGTCAAAAGGAACTGGTTACTGATAAAGACAAAGGAACATTAGTAGATTGAGATAGTAGTCCCATGAAAGACAAAGCCAGCAATTCAGTGTTTATGTGTTAAGAAGTAGTAGAGGTATGATGTATAGTGAGGAGAAAAATCCATTGCATCTTGTCTTCTTTTATTTGTTAATGTTGTCCAAAGCAATGGTCTTTATTATAGCATATATAATGAACCATTGTTATTGTTACAGAATATTAGTACCTATTTTTCCTACAAAGGAATTATGCTTTACTAATAGGATGATAAGTAGGGAGTAGTTGATGCTTACTTTTTCAATACATGTATCTTAGAACTGTATACTTGAAATTTTTAATTTTTTCTTTTCCTGGGAAGTGTCCAAACACATAAAATATTACAGAGTACTGCAGAATACTGAACCATTCCCCATGGTCAAACAGCACCAGCCATAGTCAGGCAAAGGGAAGCAGACAACCCAAAGACACAGCGACTTTCCTATGTGTCTGTGTTGTGTAGGGTGAGATTTGATGGACAGAATATTCAGAGAAGAACTGTAAGTATAATAAGCAAAACGTGATGATTTTTCATAGTATCCTTGGATATGTTAGCTGTAGGTAATTACTTTATTCTAATGTGATAGAGTATCAATTAGCTAAATAAAGAGTACTGACTCAGTCTTTTGCTATGAATATGGATGTTTCTGTGTGTCAAATATGTTTGTATGTTCATGTGTTTCTTTCTTTTGTGATAGAATCCTATAACTACAAAACCTCACAACTAAGTTTCAACACAGTTCTTAGTGCTTAAATGGCTGTTCTTCTGAGGTTGTCCTGATTTTACTGTGGGATCACACTGACTCTGGAAATTATCCCATGGTTATTGAGATTTTCTTCGTGGAGTGCAGACATGAAAGTCAGGTCAAGGCAGTGGGCAAGAGCACAGTCTTTCAGATCTTTGGAGAGTTTGCTCTGAACTCACTTCGCATTAGATCAAGAGAGTAACAAAAGATACATATTCATGTGCAGGAAGATTGAGTATTATTGAGATGTTAACCCTACCCTAAGCTATTTACAAAATCTGTGTATTCTAACAAAACTTATTTTTTACAAAAATACATACAGATTGATTTGAGGATCTGAATAACCACTGCAGTCTTTCAAAGGACAGAGTTGAAAGCATCACCCTTCCCAGTTTCAAAAGGTTCACTGCAGAGCTGTTTACGCAAAACCCTGGGTGCTGGTATAATAGGCACATAGAGCAATAGAATGGAATTGAAAATTTGGAAATGAATCCATAATTAACAGACCAACTCTTTTGGACAAGAGTACCAGTTACTCAATGAGGAAAGAATTTTCTTTTCCACAAATTGTGCTGAGAAAATGGAATTTCCATGTGGAAAAAAATAAATTTGAACCACTACATCACACCGTTGAAATAAAGTGGCTCCACATGCATAAATGACCTTAACATAAGTGCTAAAACCATAGCATTGAGAAGAAATCATACAGATGTATCTTCATGAGCTTTTATTTTACAGTGAATTCTTAGGTAAATTTAGGCAGCATAAAAAGAAAGATATATATATATATATATATATATATATATATATATAAATTCTATTTAAAAACTTGTGCATTAAAGGACATGATGAAGAATGTGGAGAGACAATGTATAACATAGGAAAAAGTCTGTACATCATATAACTATTGAATGTTGGATATCCAGAATATGTAAAGAACTCTTGGACCTCAACCACAAAAGGACAACCAAATTAAAAACTAAGCAAAGAATTTGAATAGGTGTTTCTGCAAAGAAGAGATACAAAGGGACAGTAAACACATGAGAAGATGGTCAAAATCATTAGTCACTAGAGATATCCACATGAGAGCTATTAGAAAACACTTCTTTCAACATGCCTATTGAAGAAACAAGAGCTAGTGTTGGCAAATATGAACAGAAGTTATACCACTCATACATTGCTGGTAGGAATATAAAATTGTATAGCCACTGTAGAAAGTACCACATTCCTCAAAAAGTTACATGTAATGTTACCATATAGCCTAGAAATTCCACTCTCAGGTGTACACTCAAAAGAATTAAAAACTGGAACTGAAACAGACTTGGAGTCCAGTCTTCATTGCATTATTATTTCTATTAGCCAAAGGGTAGAAACATCAAGTATGTCATACAACACATGAATGATAAAGTGTGATATGTTCATTCAGTAGAATATAATCAGCATAGAATGGTTTTTCATCCTGATACAGCATAGGACATGGACAGACCTTTAAAATACCTTGTTGTAGGGCCGGAGATTTAGCTCAGTGGTTCTGATGCCTGCCTCGCAAGTTCAAGGCCCTGGGTTCTATCCCTGGTAACCCATATAATGCTGGGCGTGGTGACTCACATCCACCAGCAATCAATACCACATACCAGAATGCCAGGTGTGGTGGCTCATGTCTGTAATTCCAGCACTCGGGAGGTAGAGACAGGAGGATTACTGAGTTCGCGGCAGCTTGCCTGGGCTACATAGTGAGCTCAGGGCCAGCCTGAACTACAAAGCGAGACCCTGTCTCAAAAAAAAAAAAAAAAAAAAAAAAAAAAAAAAAAAAAAAAAAATATATATATATATATATATATATATATATATATATATATATATATATATATATCTTGTTGTAAAACAACATAGACAAGAAAAGACAAATATGTATGACCCCACTTGCATGTCCTTAAACAGGCAAATTATAGTGACAGAAAGTAAAATGGAAATTACTAGGTATGGAAAGTTCTTCCTTCATAGTTATAGAGTTTCTCTTTATAGTGATAAGAGTTTTTTGGAAATAGTCACAGTAGTCTCACGACATTGTGAATATAATTAGTCCCACTAAATTATATGCTTTAAAATGACTAAATGGAAAATTATGTCATATATTTTAACACAAAAACATAAAAGTTAAGGTTCTACAATCATATCAGTCTGTATCAAGGCAAAAAATAAAACGAAACGTAAGAGTTCATATCATTTATTATTAAAATTCATTGTTTGCAATATTATTAAAAATTTTAAAAATTGTGGAAAATAGTATCAACAAACACATACCAGTTGTTGCTTAGTGAGATGCTCTAAAACCATCAGCCACTAATTCCTGAGGTAGCAGAGTCTTACCTGGGACAATGTTAAGTTTGTTGAGCTGAAAATCTTTGAGAATTCAGCCTAAAACAATGGTTCCTTTTGATACCAGGGCAACCAATACTCACATGTAAAGAATAAAGATGCCATCATTTTTATTTAAAAGAAAATTACAGTAAAATCTTGGTTTGTGAGAATTTGTTCTGCTTGTGATCCAAAACACTTGTCTATCAAATCAGAGAAAGAACCCTCTGTGATCATGTGATACTCCATGTGATGTACTACTCATGTTGCAAGACATTGTTTGTTTATCAGGTTAAAATTTCTCCGAAGGGCCGGAGATTTAGCTCAGTGGTTCTGGCGCCTCCCTCACAAGCACAAGTCCTGAGTTGGATCCCCCTAAACACATACAATGCTGGGCGTGGTAACTCATGCCCACCAGCCATCAATACCACATACCACAGTGCCGGGGTGTTGTGGCTCACGCCTGTAATCCCAGCACTTGAGAGGCAGAGGCAGGAGGATTGCCTGGGCTACATAGTGAGCTGAGGGCCAGCCTGAACTACAAAGTGAGACTCTGTCTCAAAAAAAAAAAATTTCTCCGAAATGTTTGCTCATCTTGCAGGATACTCACAGATCAAGTAATCCAAAATTCAAAATTTGGCTGTAGTAAATTACTTTATGAATATCAGAGAGCAAGGAAGTTGAGTCAAAGAGTACTATTGGGCTTTAGTTTTCATTTCATAGCATTTCTTATATCACTTTTTGTTATGCTTATTTTTGTATTTCTCAAACATATGAAAAATATTTAACAGTGTTTATTTTATTTAATAGTGTCTATTTTATTTGTTCTTTCTTGTCCTCCTTATAAGCCATGTTTTTCTGGTTCTTTGTACTGTCAGTTTTTAGTAAGTAAATGCCAATATTATGAGTTTCTCCTTTTTGGGTGCCAAGTTGTTCTGATTTCTATCAGTGTTCGTTATTCTATGATGAAAACAGACTTCTTGGAAATAATTTCATTTTTCTTTTGTGTTTGCTTTTAATTTGTGTGGGACCAAAACAACTTTTATTCTAAAGGTAATTTTTGTCCAGTACTGAGTGCTCTACCTAATGCCCGCGGTATTGAGAGTGGCTCCTCCACTGGAATGCCAATCCCCTGCCTTCTCAAGCCCAGAAATGGTTCTCCCAGCTCCTTCCCCCTGGTTGTTGTCCTTACCTACGGGGTTTTTCTTCCACAGGTGTGCAGATGAGTGCTCAGGTTTCGTGATTCTTTTTCTAAAGCTGTCATGATGCTCTACTCAGCTCCACCTGTTAGAAATGTGTTCACTTGTGCAGACCCAAGGAATGGATTCAAAGGCACAAAGACCAGCAAAAGCAAGGCTTTAACTGAGTCTTGCGAGGCTGGATGTCTGGTAGACAGGCACACCCAAGGCATTTACAGGGAGCAGTTTAGCCCCTACATACAGATTCCTTTTCCCCTTTTATTTTTGGGTGAGTATCACGGGGGCACAGTCTTCCTGGTTGCTGCCTATACTCTTGGCCCATTCCCTCTACAAACATAGGATTTAAAGGCAAATGATTAAGCCACAGGTGGGTGACTTATTAACTGCCACTACTTTTCCAATCAGAGTTCTCATAGTGAAGCCACATTTTATTGACTCTCTATCCCTCTTGCTTTTGTTTAGAAACCTTTTAGATGCCTGACTTAAGACAAGTCTTCAGGCAAGTAGGCAGTTTTGTCTACTAGTAGTTTTCCATTCAAATTTAAAAACTTATTAAATCACTTTAAGTTTCTATTTCTTATAACTTTGGCCTCCCTGATTCTCAGCTTCATCTTCTCAAATTCCCATATTCTTCTACACCTCAGATACTTCAACCCCATATGTATTGTGGCATGAATACCTCCAGGCATTAACCTGGAAAAACTGTAAGGGTTATCTTACTTGTTTCTCTTTACTCGAATATTATCCTACACAGTCTGTTGCTCAATATCCAAAAGCTCTTGTTTAATATAACATTTTGTATAAATTTTTAGTTGCTTAATGTGGCAAAGAATATTTAATTTGTACTCTTTCATCATGCCCACTACTCACTGTTTAGTTGAGGTAAAAATTTCTATCAGTCTTCCAATTCAGTCATAGTTTTAGACACTGTGACAATTGAGACTCTCAAATGAAGTTAATCATGATACTCTGTTATTCTGGCTGTTTTTTTTAATTGGAGAGGTGAAGGAAGTAAAAATAAATCATTCCACAGTAGCTAGAAAATTTGACTCATCAGTAAAACTTAAAAAAAAAAAAAGTGTACCTGGTTTGGCTAAGTTGCATATTCCCAGATCATGTTGCCAAGGAGAAATTATTTGCTGCACAGACTTTCATAATATTCACATCCTGGAAAAATAGTAACTTACGATAGTCATCAAGGAAATGGTTAAGTGAAATAATTGAGGATATATTCATGATGAATTATTCAAAAGAGGAAATACTGCTTCTCAAACAGAATTTTATAACAGATGATGTTATCAGAACTCAGGGGCTACCTTAAAAGCTTAACTATACAAAGGCTCAAATTATGAAATGAAAACAAGTATTTATTACTACTAGCCAAAACCCTAAATCCAAATGGATCACTGTATTAGTCAGGATCACCTGGGGAAATAGAACAGAACCAGTAGAATGAAGTTCCTTATAAGGAGTTGGCTCTCCCAGTCACAGAGGCTGAGGAATCCCAAGGTCTGGAGTTGACAACCCTGAAGACTCAAGAGAGCTAAGGGTATTTCTAGTCTGCCGGGTTGGAAAGGGAGGAAGGCCTGATGTTAATTATTAAAGTTTCAGATATTTACAGCTGTATATTTAGACAGAGACTTAGTTGGACATATATGAGTAAGACTCTCTGGATCTTTTGGACAGCAAGGCCTAAAGATGTACATAATGCTAATTGTGAGGATCAATTATGCCTTGACATCTCTGTTGCTGGTAACTTCTATTATCTGTACTTTTGTGCTAGAGACATTATTGGAGTCCAAAGGCAGTGTCCCACTGCATACAAGGCCATAGCCACGATCTTGGGGTTGGAGGACCAGCAAAGGAGGAATGAAAGAAATGGTGTCCCACCTAGGAAATGAGCAGAAAGAATCCCTCCAGTCTACGGAGAGGGTCAGTCTTTTGTTTGACTCGGGCATTTGATTGAACAAAGCCCCACTATACCATGGAAGCCATTTCCTTCATTTTATTTCAGTGTTAAACTCATCTAAAAATACCCCCACAGAAGTACTCAGATTGACGTTTAATTAAGTATCTGGGCACCTTAGAGCCAAATCAGGTTGAAACATAAAATTAACCATCATGATCACAGTTTGAGGTTCCAATAGAACATGAATATTGGAGGAATGCTGCTGAACCCACTAAAACTTATATTTGAAAGCACACCGATTGGATTGCAGTTATTTTTTTAAAATGTTTAGTTTTTCTCTTATATGAAGAATTAAAAGGAGGGTGACAGCAGGAGGGAAATTGGGGTGAGAAGCCAGAAGGCTGTTGAGTATATATGAGCGCTGCTGACAGTCTGAATTGGGCGTGACAGAGAGTTGAATAATTGACATTGGAACTGGCCTAGCATTTTCATGCCTGACTCTGTTTTTCAGGTTGTTGCGCTAGTTTTAGCTGATTTTCCCTGATAAAAATATTTTATATCTCTTCGTTAGTTTTAATAGTCTGATCTCCAAAGTACATTTATTTTAAGATTTTTTATTCTTTTCATTGTCATTATTTTTTAAACACTACTGGAGAATCAATGAATGAATTTGTACTGCAGCCCTTATGAGAAACTGACTTGTTCATGTAATTCCTACAATGATTCTTCTCCTTCTTATTCCCTAAGGAGAAGTGTAACATGGAGGTGTGTAGGAAGGAATGTCAGGCACAATTTGGGACTTGCAATAATTCCCAGATATTCAGTTTAAATTAGCGCCAGGTCAGAACATACATGCTCACCTAGGGATGGAATATGTACCCTTTCTGTATTTCAGGGGCTGTAAGAGTAGCCATGGCCTCTCTGTGTGGATCTGTAACGAATGGAGCCCAGACATTTCAGATGGATAATCAGTTCTGAAATCCCTTGTAGTAAGCCGTTAAAAGAGAAATGTTAACTTCATGAGTTTAATGAGTAGCTTCAGTGATGGCTTAGTGACAGAGAAAGGCAGGTAGGGGGTAGTGAGAAAGAAGAGAATGAGTTTTTAATGAATATCCACTTGCCGACTTAAATGTTAGCAGGAACAGTCTCCTTCCTGGGAAATGTGCTGCAGCTGTGCATCTATTACTGGTCCCACAGCCCATGGTAGCGTGGAGACTGAGGCAGAGCGCGTTTCTGAGAAAGCTCTTCTTTACAACATAATGAGATCCAGGAGGCTAATTTGTAGACATTGCTGGAGCAGTGGTCAGATCTGCAAACAGACAGATACAAACCCTAGCAGAATGAAAACACTACATTAAACAGAAGATGGTTTATAATGAGCCCAGAAACCACATGTCAGAGAGCCCACTGACTGGTACCTCTCATATCCCCGCCTTCTCAAGCCAACCACCAAATATGTTCACCTACCCTATTTCTCAACTTCTTTTTAGCCCCCATTTCTACCTACTGCGTTGAAAATATGAGTAATCTGGCAACACTACCTCTTCAAGACATAAGAATGAAGCCCATTTCATTAAATAATATAACTATTTACATAAACATGTAAATACGATATGTAATGATTCTGCAATCAATGAAGTGTTTGTTTGTTTGTTTGTTTGTTTGTTTTAGACAGGGTCTCTCTAAATTTTTAATTTGTCCAGATTGGGCTCAAACTCATGATCCTCCTGAGTTGGCCTCCCAAAGTGCTGAGATTAAGGGTGTCTCACCATACCTGGCCTGCTTCTTCATTTAAAACAAAAATCTCTAATTTTTCAAGTCACAATTTGACTCAGCCTTTTCTTCATTCTATAGCCAGTTTTGCTAAGTTCAGCAGTTTTCTGAGGTCACTAGATTAAAAAAAAAAAAAAATGGAAGTTCTGTCTTCCTAGAGATGGACTGGAAGAATACAGTGAGCTATAGTGAATTGGGTTACTGAAGAGAGGTTTTATCAAATTGATAGGGCACCACCACCTTTCCATTTTTCTAGTCTTTGCCTCTTGGTATATCTCTTCTCCTGTAATATGAGAAAGCTGTACCAATCCCTAAATAGATGTCTGTAGATGAAGAAAAATGTAATTCAAGGTACAAAGAATGTTTGTAAACATGTATGTCAGAAATGTGTATAAAAGATTTTTGGAGCATAATCTTTTGGTACATATGGTATGGGGGTGCTTAATTCCCAATTTGGAAAAATAATTATTAAAGTTTCAGAAATTTACAGCTGTATTTTTAGACAGAGACTTAGTTGGACATATATGAGTAAGACTCTCCGGATCTTTTGGACAGCAAGGCCTAAAGATGTACATAATGCTAATTGTGAGGATCAATTATGCCTTGACATCTCTGTTGCTGGTAACTTCTATTATCTGTACTTTTGTGCTAGAGACATTGGAGTCGAAAGGCAGTGTCCCACTGCATACAAGGCCATAGCCACGATCTTGGGGTTGGAGGACCAGCAAAGGAGACGTCTTTTTACTTCATAGATGTTAGTTCCAGTTAAATCCTTCAGCTGTTACTGAAGAAAGCTGACAGGTAGCCAAAAAAAAAATATATATATATATGTGATGCTAGAATAAGAAGAGAGGAAATGTCAATGCTATGGACATTTGGCTAAGTTGCTTACAAGAGGGTTCTTCTGTAAAGTTTTCTGCCAGGTGTGGAAATTACAACTTAATGCCACAAATCTGCCCCACTTTTGTTGTTTTGCTTTTAAATGATGAAGACAGTAGGTTGGCAAATATGAACAGCTTCTTACCCTAAGATTCTGCATACCTTCTAGCAAGTGCTGAAATAAATTCCAGGGAATCTTTAAAATACACAAGGGTGTAGTGTCTGTTCCTTCGTGTGTCTGCCAGTGTTTATGTGTGCCCATGTGTGTGTGGGAGGAGGGTGCTTAAATGCTTTGTTGCATTATGTTAATTCCTCAGCAGTGCAATCAAATTCATGTCGTAATTAAAGCTGTCAGTTGGAAGGCAAGCCAATCGCCACGAAAGCACAGCATAACAAATGAAGTGAAATGATTCTGCGTGTAGCTATACAATGCTTCGCCAGGCATGAAATTAAATAAGTAATTTGATGTTGACATCAGAAATTGAAATGATACCCACTGTTCTCTCATTCAGTCAAACCTGCATAAACAATAGCCAGAACAAATATCCACAACAAAGCCTTCTTCTCCTCCCAGCTCCCTGAGTAATGTACAATATATATGCAAAATGAGCATAACAAGGCTTTCCTAGACCTGGAGGATGTCATTTTCTATGGTATACAATAAGATGATGTGTATGTGGGGGTGGGGAGGTGGTTTTGGTGGGGGTGCTTCTCCTTCTGGGATAAAATATACTTGTAAGAATTGGGGTGAGTAGAATAAACAAATCTGGTGGTCTCCCTATGTAATTCATCCTACAGTGGGTCTCTGTGCAAGACCATGACTTCGGGCAGGTAGAGACCTTATGGCCTTTGCCTTCACCTCCGCCTTGTGGAGTGAAGATAAGGGATTCTGTCCCACCATGAAGTGCTGGTCAGAGACCAGTCTCTGTGACTACTGGGGAGCTCTCTCCACAGAGCTGATGGCATCAGAAAGGAAGCAGGATTTTAAAAGCCACGCAGAGTGCGCCAGATCACACATCCCGGCCCTGCAGTCCTCTGAGCTTGTCTGAAGCACTGCAGTAAAAGAGTTTGCATTTGGAGCTGTACTTAGGATTGCTCTGAAACATGTTGCACGTGTTTAATGCAGACCATGTTACAGAGTTGTATTTTCTTCTCAGATAGTTTTGGATCAAAAAGAATCAGATCCGCTGTGTTTACAGAGATGTCAGTCTCCTAACCCTCCTTTCTTTATATAATCCATTCATTCCTTTGCTTAGATGTTAATTCAAGAAATGCTTATTACATACATCTTATGTGCAAGTCATTCTGCTAAAACTTGAGGAGACAATGATGAATACACCCAATAGTTCTTCCTACTTGTGCTTTATAGAGTAGGAGTTAAGATGTGGAGGTGCAAGAGCCAAAAGTGAATCCAGTAGTTGTGTCAAGGAGGAGACCAGGCCACACTGGAGAAGGCACGATACCTAACTTGTGCTCGCCAAGTACAAGGGCTTCCTAGTATAAGCATGCATAGGTGAGACCTGAAAATTACCTCACCACTGGCTTTTTTTTTTTCATTTCAAATATATATGGGGCCTCTCGTAATCCCAGAGAAGATGCTGAAAGTTAAGGAATTTCTAAGGCAAGGTTTTAGGAAGGAAAAGCATGCAAACAAAGAACCTTAGATGAGTTTGAAACACAAGCAGTGTTCTCTTTGGGGCTCTTTTGCTGCAACTAAGTGATACCCAGCATTCATTTCAGAATTACTGTTTTTCTGGCTCCCTGTGTATCAGAATTATGGCTGCCTAAATTGATATTTCTTGTAACTGAAACCTTCAGAAAATGGTGCTTTTCACTGCTTCTCTTTGCCCACACATTCTTTGCATTTCAGTATACTAATTATGTTTACAAAATGTCTCATTTTTGCAAAGTACTGTGTGTGTACTAACTGGTTCCTTTAGGGAATCAACTGGCAAGTAGGTCACACACTGGAAAAGTCATCCAAACCCATTGGGCTTTTTATTTTCAAGTCAGTCTGGGCTTTTTCCTTTGCCTGGCCCTTTGCGACCACAAAACTGAGTAGCTTGAGACCAGGGCATTGAATGTCAGCAAGTCAGAGAGGCAGGCTGATGCATGTCTGTTTAGTCTCAGTGCAGGGCGAAATGCCATCATTAATTCATTACCCAGCTGCCTGTCAAATAAATTGGCAATTACATCCACCGCAGAAGCTTGGAATTCAGTAAATAGCACGTTAGCATCTCTGAGTTGTTGAGAGATGTAAAGGGGAAAATTAAGCAACACAGTGTTTGTATCAGTAGCAGATGACAAGGGGCAGCACACGCTGGTGATGTGATGTAGTGATGAAAAGCCTGCAAAGGGCTGGTAATGAGCTGTGTGGATTGGAACGTGTTAAAAACCATTGCTGATTTTCCACTTTGTCTTTATGCTTTATTGCAGAGTTCAGCTCCTTCCAGCTTGGGAACAGGCTACTTCGTAAGTCTATCTCAACTTCCACATATGTGCTTTGCTTTGGCATTGATTCACTTCTTTAATGAATGCTCATTAGGATGTTAAAAAATAATCTTAAGAAACCTCTCAGCCCTAAAGAGGAGACTCATTTCTGACTTCCATCCCGTTATTAAGAACTGCTTTATTTTAAAGGGAATAACCTGCTGGGCCCTAGGGACCATCAGCCTTGAGATGTGTGCTTGGTTCCTAGTACCTAGAACATTTGCCCTGTGCCTAGCAGTGCAGGGGACGCAGGGAAAGAGGCTCCTAACACTGTCTTTGCTCCAACGTCGTTTATCTAATGAGAAGCACGTATCAAGGGGGGGGTGGAGTTCAGATTATGCATTGAGGCATTTACTCACTTTCAGATATTCTCAAAGAACTTCCTGTACACACAGTGAATTTCCTCTTTCTTTTCATAAGAAGTGGTGGTTCAATGAATGTTTCATATAACTAAGTAGAACTCCTACAGGTTTCCTTTGTAGCAATCATTTAACTCATTTTAGCAAATATAAGTGTAATTGTTTTTGGAACTTAATGTCTATCCATTGGGGAAGGGGTGGAGGATATGATATATTTCAAGATTTATCAAAATATTTTTCATTCATAGGGAAATTGTTACCTTTACTTATAGCAAATTCTCTTCTAATTTAATAATCTTTTTCAAAGATGGAAAGAATTACCTTTCTTTACACATAGGGTAACTTCCTAAGATAGAAGTTCATGGTGATTTAAGGAAACCTGAGTAGTATTCTAAGTGAAAAACACTAGCAATACAATGACTCTGATGCCTGTTTAGTATTTTCTGTGAAAATGCAGTGAAAATAATTACCATTTCTGTGTAACTCCTTTTAACCTTTTCCTTCTGACACTTTCATCACCGTAATTTTCTTCTTCTCGCATATTCCTTCTGATACATTTACATTAAATGTATGAAAACTTGATCATTTCGTTGAATAAATAAATCCTCCCTAAGCTTGGCAGAAAGTGAATTTTCTACATCTTGATCCTTTTTTTTTTCTTGTTGGTCTTAATCTGTGGTATGAGAGGGAAAAGGAAAGAAGACGTGGGACCTTCTTAATACAGTCAGTACACTCAGTGTTGCTCCCACGGTCTGTGGCTGAATATTCATGCTGACAGAAACACACAGCATACATTCAGTATCTCGTTTCAGCAGCTGAAAGAACAGACTCAGTCCCATCTGTCATCTCTTCACACCAGCCTGGATGTGGGTTGAGATGTTGGAAAGAAAATCTGGAGGCTGCGTGTCTCTTCTCCATCCAAAAGCTAAATCCTTCCTCTTTGCTTCCTTCAGCAGAAACAAGGCCAAAGCTACCACCTTACACTCAGTCATTCTAGACTGAACATTTAAATACTCTTTGTTGTCCATATGATTATTCTCAAAGGAAGAAAGCCATTTCCAGTAAAGATGTTATTTTTATTTTGCTTTTTCTCACTTTACTTTCTGGTAGTGTTTATTTTTATTCCGTAATAATTAAAACATTCTAAGGGTAAATACCTTGCAGAATCTAAAATACTTAACAGACAACATTGAAGAAGCATAAAAGTTTGTCCTTATTTTGGTAAAATGATTCATAGACTTATTTTCCTTATATCAAAATCTGTCATATTATTAGCTTACATGGAAAAGATATATACCAGATGTATGTTCAGCTCTCAAGTATGAAGAAAATACCCGCTTATAATGTGTTTCCAATAATGTGATTGTTATGTTATCAAAATTCAAAATGTATTGATTTTGCTGCCAAGTTTTCATCAAAAGTGGTCTGTTTCAGCTCTCATTCCAACACTATTGCATGTAATGTTAATTTCAAGTATTAAATGTGACATTGCAGCATTTCCCTCCTTGAAGTAGAAATGATATGTTCACAACTTCTATTAGTTTTTCTATTTTTAACCAGTATATTCACTGCACTGTGTTTTGTGATCTGTGATATCATAATAGCTGTTACTTATGGTTGTAAAAAACACAGCGTTAGTTAATTGGGATAATAATATTTTGAGGCTATCCTTCATCATTTTCAGCATTTCTTTGAAAGGCGGGTGGAGGGAAATCACCTATGGAGTCAATGAGATATTAATATCATTGAATCACAGAGTGAATTCTGCTCTAAAAACATTGAAAGCACTCATGTGTTAGGCCTGACAATCCAAAACTGTTTCCTTCACCATACTCCACTCAGCGACATCACTCTGAACTTCAGGGTCCTCTGTTGTTTAGAAGTCATGCTTCTAGGGAGCTCCTAGTAAACTGAGGTACAACACTGTTTGTGTGTGGTTATGTTAAAAGAAGTGACACGTTATATGTGCATGCGAGTTCCCGTGTGTGTCTGCGTGTCAGATGCATGAACATTCACACCCATACCCACCCTGGCCAGAGCCAGTAGATTTTACTTTCTTTCATCAGTTTCAATCTATCAGCAGTAATAAATTAAAAGGCTTTCAGAAACATTTTTCTTTTTTTTTTTTAAGTCTAGTTGTATTTGTTTATGTCTCCCTGGTTTTATGTTTCAAAAATGTCTGCTTAGGTCTGTCACTTTTCCAATCCGTTTAAAAGCAGATTTGAGAAATGAGAACAGCAGCTAAATCAGTATTTACATAAGCATATTGCAAAGCATTCTTAAAGTAGACAAAATAGAAAAGGATTGGAACAAACTCTCCACATTTTTGGGAGCTTTGAATAATGTGGGTGTTATACACATAGAGAGACATACATATATATATATTCATTACATGCCCAAGCCCAGCTCTAAATATAAATGAAATTATAGAGTTGTTAGAATCAATTTACTTTTATTTTATTATTTTTTTTCTTTTTTGGCAAGCACACTCAAACTTGTTGGAATGTGTATAGGATTTTCTTATTTTTTTTAAAACATAAGTGTAGGGACTTATTTTTTTAACTTAAATATGGCTACATTCACTTCTTAAAACGTATTTGAAGTTTCATTATGTATAACATAATAAAGAAGTTAGAGCCAGAATGCACTTTTAAGACTTACTTGTGACCTTGAGCACTTTATGTATTTATTCATTTGTTTATTTATTATTACTCAAGAGCCTGAGCAGTCTCTTTTTACTAGTATGTTTGTATACATGATGATTACATTTATCATGATTTGTACATGTACATAACAGACCTTAATTTTTTTCTTGTCTCCCCTCCTGCCTCTAACCTGTCTTTTCTTCCTATTTATAAAAGCTATATGTTCATTTTTTTCCTTCAATTCTTTTCTCCATTAAATTCCTTTCTCTTCTTCCCTTTCCCCTTTGAACAAGTACTTCCTCCTTCCCAGCATCTACCTTCTATTTTGATGGGGTGGTTTTCTGAGACCTCTGAGCCAGTTTCCCTGCCAGTGCCTGCTGCACAGAGCTGTAAATTTTCACTGAGAGAAGATACTTAATGTAAATGCAGTACCACTTGGCAGTGGCAAAGAAGAAATATTACCTTTTGTTTTTCACACTTCTCTGGGCGGTAGGATGAACTTGGGTTTAGTAAGAAGTTGTATGATATTAGGCTGACAGAATTTCCTTAAACAGTCCAAAAGCTAATAGTAGGAAAGGAACATTTTATTCTCATGATATTTCGCTTGCAAACTTCACAGGATCCTTGGGTCTTTTGTTTGGTAAGTGTCTTAGTTACTTCTCTTTCATTGATGAGACACCTGAAGTTAAAGGGAAGGGCTTATCCCACTCCCAGTTTATAGAGGTTTCAATCTATAATCAGCTGCTTCCCAGACTGCATGGCCCATGGCAGAGGGGTGACTATTCATGGTGGCAGAAGCCAGGAAAAACAGGCAAGAAAGGAAACCTTAGCAGTGACTTTCTGCCCCTTTTATTTTATCTAGACTACTGGGCTTGGAGTGGTGCTAAACCAATCAGTGTCATTGTTTAATAGTCACAGGCCCTTATCCCAGCATCACACACACTCAGCTCAGCCACCTCGGATCACAGGAGACTTCGAGGGGATGTTTACTCTCAAGCAGAGCTATCATTTCTCCATCAAGTTGCTCTGTGTGGACATAAATGTGGCATAATCCTCCATCGTGATGATGTAGGAGCGACCTCTTCTACAGGCTGACCACACGTTATGCTTCCCTTTTACTGACTTATCCATGTTACTTGTCTTTTTTTCCCTCAGAAGCATTTAAAGCATGTGAGCCTCTTAACAACTGCTTCTTAGCTTTCAGGATTTGGCTTGGAGGTTAAGGAGCATTTTATTCAATATATTTAAGTTTTAGGAGGTTGCAGCATATTTTTGCTGCTGAGACTGAAAAGAAAAGTAAGTCCCTTAGCTAACCTGAGTGAAGTAGCTGAAGGCAGTAGTGTGGAAAGACCAGGAAAGCACTATATGAGTGGGCAGTAGTGAGGTGCCTCATCCCAGGGAATATCTGGACTCATGCTTTTCAGGCACTTGACTGTATGGACTGTAGATGGAGCCACTCTTGGAGTGACTTACCTGGCAGGTGGAACTTGAGCTCTAGCATGAAGGAGGTTAAGGCCTTACTTGATATTGCAACATGTTCTGCCTGCTGTTTGGGCTAGTTCTCAGCCTTTTTACAGGTTCAAATTAAATGGATCCCACTTTTCTACACGCCACAATTTCTCTTTAGAGTTCTCAACTAATAATTTTGCAACTTCCTCACTTGGGTCACATGTAGTCAGGACTGACCTAGGAGTTATCAATGGAACCCGCTCACTGCCATCTGAAGATAGGTTCATTACCATGTTATAAAATGCAGGAGAAAGGTATAGATGTGATAGACATCTTAAAATGGGATTTGTATAATTGCTGTTTCTTTGTTGTTGTTGTTGTTAACTGACTTGTGTTGCAGTGCTGGTAACAGAGAAGATAAACATGGTGAACTGTCTTTTCTTCTAGAGTTATAAAAATCACAAGAAAGTCCTTTGACTTTCTTAGTTCATGACTCTTGGCTCAATAACTGTCTCTTTTCTTTTGCTTTCATTTGTGTAATTCCCAAAACTACTTTTAATATTTATTTGTTGCTGCTTTTTAAATGTAAGAGTAGAACTCATTGTAAGGTTAAAGAAGAATGAGTTCTTAAAAAGTAAAGATTTTTAACACCTTGTGTAGTTTTATAACCAGGCATTGCAACTGAGGTCTGAGTCATGCTAGACAAGCATTCTACCATTAGGCGGTAACCCTAGAGCTAGGGTTTTCCTTGAAGAGCCACACAAATTATTTGTGTGTTCTTAAATTATACTTCCCTTTAATTGATTTATCAGTTGACTTTTTAAATTTTAATAAGTTTTAATAATTTTTATTGGATACTTTTTAAGGTAATGGGTTACATGTGTTATGACTAAAATACATAGTAAATATATAAACAATTTTTATTATAGTAGAAATTGCATTAGTATCAGCCTCCATCAGAATAATTCCCTTTGCTTTGAAGACACCTACCCCATACTTTTTGATGTTTTCTGAAGCGGTTCTAGAAGTGTGAAGTGGGGTCAAATCTTCCGCAAATGTTGCTGCTGAGTGCCCTGCAGAGAAAGGGAGACTTGTAGAACATGAGAATGTGTCCACATCCACTTTGTTCACTGGCTCTTGCACCATATGACTTGTAGCTCTTTCCTAAGATCAAAATTACTATGAAAGAGAAATGTTTAAAATTGATTCAAGACACAGAGATCATCACTACAACACAACTACAGACATTCATGAAAGAGGTCTTCCAGAACTGCTTCAGAAAAGAACAAGGCTAGTGGGAAAAATATCTTCAAAGTGGTGGCAGGGGATTTGAGGATTTGTGGCAATATGTAATAATCTTTTCAAGTGTCATTAACTGATATGTTTCAATCACACCTTGTAGATGTAAAATCTGTGGGCTTCTCTCTCAAAAATTTAGTCAATCTTAAACCCAAATGTTTTCCTTCTTTTGTGATGACTTTAAATATTTTTGAGATGCATTAAATAAGATTTGAACTCTCCAGAAAAATCTATTATTTATTTCAATAATGTTAAGTCCAGAAGTATAGGAACATAATCTTGGCCTTGACTTCAGCCTCATCTAAGTCAGAGTCTATTTCTTCAACTACGAATACTTGCTAGGGTTACTGGGGGAGGGTTTTGTTATTTCAAGTGTTCATTCATCACCTATTTTGTGTTTACATTCAAGGTAACACCATTTAGTTTTTCCAGATCATCTCATGTAAGACTCTAATATTCCTATTTATTCATAATTAACTCAGGACAAATCCTTCACACTTAATTTATTCACAAGTATCCATTACAGTGGAAATATTTTTGAAAATCTAAATTCCATTTAGAATCCCAGCAGGGGTCTTTGGTTATGATTATTGTATTTGGACTTATTTATAAAAACTGAGTTGCAAAACAATTCACTAGATGAATGATTCAATTCATTTTAATGCACAAATACAATTTAAACATCTATTTTTAGCTCTTAAGTTGTATAACATGTAAGATTGGCCCTCAGGTCATAGCAAGTAGTTGAAGTGGATATAAGGTACCTTGTCAGTCTTCTGAGAAGGGTAGTCAGAATACTTGAGGAATGGGTCATGTAATTGTAGTAGGTGTGTAGTGTTTAGAACTTGATGGTTATTTAGATACTCAACATGTTAAAGAAAAGGTGGAAAAAAACGAGGCAGGAAGCAACAAAGACAAGAACAGAGAAGTAAATAGTGTGGAATTACATTGACTGCATCACACTCTTGAATAAGGCAAGAGGTTGGTTGGTTAGGAATGCTGACTGAAAATAGGGAATGTGGGATACATTGAAGGGAGGGGGGGGTGAATGGGAAGACGATTTACATATCACTCCAAACTTGATTTACAGACCCAGTACCAAAGACAGATCTCAAATCAAGGACAGCGGATCATACAGTAATGACTTATTTGGAATTTCAGGGAGTAAAAATCCAATTGTAGATAGATAATTAGTTTGGAAAAGAGATCAGATCTTTTGAAATTCAAATGTTGATTTAATTGCAACTCAAAATCTGGGACATTACCAGTGTATTTAAAGCCACCTATCTCTCATGAAGAAACATTTGGCCAGATAAGATTACATTTTCTTCCTAAAAAACGAAAACAAAATACCTCTCTGGGCACATAGATTGAAGCCATTTTAGGAAAAAGTATATTTAAAGAGCAATGAGACAAAACTTTTGCGAAAGAGCCCTTATTTCTACTATTTCAAAGTCTGTGAAACTCTCCTATGCTTAGATGTCTGCCACATGGGACCAGTGCTTGTAATCAGCTTTGCTACCTTTTTTGCTCTTTTCTTAACCACAGGTATGCAAGAGCAGTAGGATGGTAGTGGATCCTGCTCTTCAATGTCAGCACTGGAAAAACTCCCATTTTCCACTGAGTGACCAGATCTCCCTTCTTCTGTTGAAATTCATATATCATTAATTCATTCCCATTCACCAAAATGTTTCAATACTTCATAATAGCCATGCAAAAGGGGCCACAACCAGTGTCAGATCCAAAGTTTATTCTGAGATAGATTTAAATGGTCTAGTGTTTTATTGCCTTATCAGTCAGAAGTTTTCAGATCAAAGGACTCATTCCTTTCCTTAACTGCTTTAAAAAATATTTTTTCTTGAAATTGTAAATTAGATGACTCTCAATCCATTGCATAAGAAACTTAGAGCTTGGCAAAACACCGGGAGTATCATTTGGAAATTGGTTAGATAACACAACTGGGGCTTGTTACGGAGGAAAAATGCCATTTTAACTCTGAGTGTCACATTTTCCTGTAGTCAGCTCTGGCAATAAATAAGAATTATTGGAGGCTCGGATACTTTCAGACACTTCACTTATCTCCCAGTACTTGACTTCAGAAGTCAAACATTTAAAATGCATTTTGCACATGTAAAAATGTTTACCCATTTAAAACACAATGTCATTTTAACAAAAGCACCCTGGTGACAAGCTCTTTAGATACAGTACAGTTAATAAACTGTCAGGTCTTGTACACATACATTTGAAAAGCCCGGCACAGTTACAGGAGGATTGCTATTATAAATCATTGTTAACAAACCTTAATTTGCTTGGTAGGCTAATGAATGATCTCCAATTTTCCTTTAGTAATTAGCTTCACTAACGGTCATGTTAAAGGAAGCTTCTTACATTATACTTAATTTCTGGTCTGAAATCTTTGGTGTCTAATTTACAAGATTAAAAAAAATGTACAAAAACCATTGCGTCTCTGTTGGTGACACTTATAAATTTAGATGCAAGGACTGTGGCTGTTTTCAAGGAGAAGCATTTGCTAAAGGTGGTGACGGTCTATTAGGGCATATAAAGTGTAAGATAGTGGCAGATTTGAATGGAGTGGTAAAGCCAGATAATTGTAGTGTTTCCTTCGAAGTGCACTGCTGGGTCTAGTGCCCTCTGATTTTAAGGAGCCATTAAAAATGCAGCAAGGCATAACAGCTGTGGTTCCTACTGTATTCCTAACATTTCATGTATTCATCACATCTCATAAAATCTTTCTCAGACCAGTAAATGACTACTAATGTATGCAGCTGAACTGCCTCAGAATGAAAGTGGAGAAAACCTGCATCATGTAGATGGATACCATTACAGAGACCTAACAAGAACTAACCCAAGCTTATCATGAGCCATTTCTTTTCTCATTATTCCTTAGGATTCTTTGTGTGCACTTTTAATCCCTAAAACTGAATTTCCTTTTTACCTTTTTTTAAGAGGATCCTATCCATAGCCTAGTTTTTCCTACCTTTTTGGCACAAGTTGTATTCAGTGTATACAAAGTCATAGAAAGTTGGCATCTCAACAATAAATCCAAAGGAGATAAAGAATTTGGTTATGTTTGAGTTTTTAAAATAACTTTGTGGCAGAAATAGATTTTTGGTAAGAAAATATAATTTCCTTGGAAAGAAAAAAGCATTACCACACAATTTTGAGAAGTGGAAGCTTTGGTAATTTGGCAAATGACATCTAGTTTTATTTTGGTTTTGCATAGGTTTAGAATGATAAAATTTCTGGGTCAAAAGGGATTTTCAAAATCACTTTGTTCAACTGCCAGTATGGAACATAACTCAGAAAGGGAAGTGTGGAGTCGTGAGGGTCAGCGGACAGTTAAGGGTACGATTCTCATCCTGGACACCGCTCTTTTTGTGGCACCATTGAAAAACCTACCAGTTTTCCTGCAGCTGTATTATGCTGTTCCTTTTTCTTAACTACAGCAATTCTTAACTAAGAGTTCTAAGTCTTTTTAACATGTTATACATTTAATCTTTTTTTTCTCTGAAAATTCAATTGGATTTTCAGACTTAGCCATAGGATCTTTAAAGAAAAGCCTGAAAGTTTATCATATCTAACCATTGTTGGCCTATTAATCCAGTCTGTTTAGTTTCTGTCATTTGTTGTGGTCCCTTTTAGTATTTCACTGGTGAAAATTACTGGTATTTGTCCCCCCTTGACAAAATAATTTCAGTGTGATTAGTCTTTACTGCTCATTGCTGTCTCTGTAATAGCTCAGCTTTGTGGGATGCAACATGTGTTGACCACTATTACAGTTTCTACACATTTATTGGCATCGGTGAGTTTTTTTGAAGCCCTCACAGAAATAAGACATTTATCCTTTGATAAGTGAGTTTCCATAGGCACATATGGAAAGCTCTTTGGGACAATCTGGAAAGGCACTTAACGTACTGTACCTTTTTTTCTTTGTAGTCATCTTGTCCAATTGTTTAAAAATAAAATGGACATCCTCTGTGGAAGGGCATGGAAAGCAGTGTTCTGCTACTGCATAATGAAGTAACTGAGCATTAACATTTACTGGCCATGGATTTAGTTGTGATGCAGATGTGTCCATGGTAGACCTCTTCAAATTATTCCACTATCTATGAATAAACAGTTTTGACTAAAATATTTTGCATGAATGTATCCCCTTAAAAATAAGACACAATTAGTATTTAAGATTTAACAGATATACTTCAATAAGAAAAGAGAAAATTTCTATTTATAGTAGATCTATGTTATATATAGTAGTGCCAGTATGTATGAGTTACAGCATATTTAAATTTTGATTACAAAAGGTGTTTATTTTTTAATTTTGTTGTTAATTCTGAACTGGCTGACATGACTGACCATGAAATTAAGGATGCTTTTGTTACATGAATCTCTGCATTGATTATCATCACATTTTATTATCTTTGACTTTTAAGTGAAGGACTAAATCAAGCTCTCTTGATGGGGCCTTTTGATGTCTACACATCTGCAGTTGTGCTATTAAAACTGTCACACCAGAAATTATAGGACTATATGTGTTCAGTGTCCTTTGTGCAAGTCAAGGTGCTCGTTATCCCCTGCCTGTGGACACTGTTTACATAAACTTGCTTTAGGCTAAACTCACTTAAGTTTTTCAACTCAGAATTTTAGCAAGTAAGAATAAAACCAGTGCAAAGCTAGTCGTCTCTTTACATCTTATACATTTTAGTATAAATTTTGGTCTTCTTTAGGCCTTTAAGCTGAAAGGATCTATGGGTCTTCTTTAGCTTGAGTAATGGTCAGAGTTGGGTTTCCCTAATTCTCATACCTTCTAGCGTAGCCTAGATCTCAGTAGTTGATTCCTGAAGTTTTGTATTCCCCTTCCAGTGCTGGAATAAGACTTTAGAACTGTTGCTGAAAGGAAACTAAGATGTGCCATATATCTTTTCCTGCTATGATGTGTACATATTCTTATTTTGTTCTGGCTAAGAGGTTTTGTTATCTTTCTGAGCTTCACTGACTATAATATTACTGATTTTAGTTAGCATTGATGTCATAAGGTGATTTTCACCCCTGAATATTTGTGTTTGTAACATATTCTCCATATATGACATATTTTTCATTACATATTTGAATCAAGTCCAAGAAATGATTAAGAGTAGGTATTAACTGAATGGTTAACCATGTGTCTGAAACTGTTCTGTGCTATTTACACATTTAATTATTTAGCTGACATAGTGACTTTTCTGTTAATTGTGGTTAAGAGAATTGAGGCTCAGAAAAGTAAGTAACTTTCCTAAAGTAAAACAACTATGAAGATTGAAGTAAATAATTAAACTTTATAACATAAAATGTTTCACAATAAGCAGTCAGGAACATATACTGATTGGTAAGGGCTGTGTCCACTTGTTTTACTTCACTGACTGAACATAGAACAAACGGTCCTTATCTTGCATTTATAACCTTTTAGTCAAGCATAGAACCTTGCCCTTTATCCCAAATAGAATCTAGTAAGCGGTTGTACAGTCATGCCTTATTATATGTATAGACCTACTGCAAGTAAAGCCTGACCAAAGCCAGGGAGTCCGGGCCAGGTCCTCAAGTTTTTCAAATCTCTTTGCTTATTAGAATGTATGGTTTTTGTTTTGTTTTGTTTTGGGTTTTTTTTGGAGACAGGGTCTCACTTTGTAGTTCAGGCTAGCTCTGAGCTCACTATGTAGCCTAGGCAAGGCTCAAACTCAGCAATCCTCCCGTCTCTGCCTCCTGAGTGCTGGGATTACAAGTGTGAGCCACCACGCCCAGCACTGTGGAATGTGGTGCTGATTACTGGTTGATGGGCTGGTGGGCGTGAGTCTCCACACCCAGCATTGTATGTGGTTACCAGGGACTGAACTCAGGATTTTGCGCTTGCAAGGCAGGCACCGGAACCACTGAGCTAACCCTCCAGCCCTGGAAAGATATTTTTATTATTTTTTAATTAATAGATTTTCCTTTTTTGGGGAAAGGTTCATCTTCATATCAAAAATGAAAAGCAATAGCATTACTTTCTTTCCTTATAAAAATGTACTCCTTCTCCTTCATTACAATGGTAAGTGTGTTGCATTTAATGTCGCGGTCACCAAAGTCCATAACTGACTTTAGGGTTCACTTTTTTTTTTTTTTTTGAGACAGGGTCTCGCTTTGTAGTTCAGGCTGGCTCTCAGCTCACTATTTAGCCCAGGCAAGCCTCGAACTCAGCAGTCCTTCTGTTTCTGCCTCCCAAGTGCTGGTGTGAGCTGCCACGCCCGGCACTGTGGTATGTGGTATTGATTGCTGGTGGGCGTGGGTCTCCACGCCCAGCATTGTATGTGGTTATGGGGGATCAAACTCAGGACCTTGCACTTGTGAGGCAGGCTCTGGAACCACTGAGCTAAACCCGCCGGCCCCCCATTATCTTTCGTTTTGTTCTTTTTTTATAATTTTGGTTTCTCATTTACAAGAAAAACAATGTCATAGTTAAGCTTGTGTGTCTGACTTGTTTCACTTAATATTTTGGTCTCCACTTGCCCCTATTTATCTACTCGTGACTTAATTTTATCTTTCTCTATTGGCAGAGAACTCTTCAGTTCTTTGTGTACATTACCATGTTTTCTTTATCCATTCACTTGTTGATAGGCAGATAGACCATTTCCAAGATTTAGCCATTATGAGTTGTACAGCTATAAATGTCAGTTTGCATGGGTCACTGTGATGTGATGGGTTTACCTCTTTAGGGAAAATACTTAGGGAATAACTGGGTCAAATGAAATTTCTAGTTTTAGTTTTTGAGAAATATCTGAAATGATTTCCATAGTGTTTGTAGGAGTTTGCATTTCCTCTAGCAATGTAAAGGGTTGCTTTTACCCTGCCGCCTCACAAGCATTTGTTATTATTTGGTTTCTTTCTGTTTGCCATTCTTTCTAGAGTTAGGTAGAATCTGTTATTTTAAATTGAATTGATCTAAGTGTGAGAGATGTTGAACATTCTTTGATGTACTTATTACCTATTTATACTTCTGAGAAGTGTCTGTTCATTTCAGTTGCCCATTTCTTGATTGGGTCTTTTATTTTCTGGCTCTCACTTTTTTTTTTTGAGTTCTTTATGTATTCTAGATGTCAGTCTTCTGTCTGAGGGATAGCTGGAAAGTTTTTTCTCATTCTTTAAGTTGTCGATTCAACTGATTATTTCTTTTGATATGCAGAAGATTTTTAATTCTATTTATTGATTCTTGGTACTATTTCTTATACAACTGGGATCCTGTTCCCAAAGTCCTTGCTTATGCCTGTATCTTCAAGTGTTACCTATTTTATCTTCTAGCAGATTTCTTTTCTGTCTTCAATTTTAGATCTTTAGTTCATTTTGCTTTTAGTTGAGTATATGGAGAGATAGAGGAGTCTAGCTTTAATTTTTCTGCTTGTAGTTATCCAGTTTTCCCAGTACTATTTATTGAAGAGGCTATCTTTCCCCTAGTGTATGGTTTTTGTCTCCTCAAAGATGAAATAGCTGAATGTGCCTGGCATTGTTTAAATTCCCTCTATTCTGTTTCATTGATCCACGTGTAAACCTGACAATTTCTGTGTATACAATATTTCTTTTAATGTTTTTACCCTGATTCTACCAAACTAATATTAACTCAGTTTATTGTTTTCCATTTCTATCATTTAGCAACAGGCTCAATCTTGGTTCATTTTTTCATATGCATAAGTGGAATTATTTGTGTATTTTTATTCTTCTCTCACCTTCTACTTTCTAACTCTCACCCTTTGTTTTGTCCTATAAAATAGGAAAACCATAGATGTGAGAATGAGTAATAAGGAATTGCTTCACTGATTATTAGAGATACATTATAGTGCTTTAAAATTCATTTCAGGTGATCATGTTGCCAATTACTTTGTTGACAAGCATTTAAACTGCCCCATGTCAAACCTCCTGCTTCCTCTGGTTTGAGATTCAAATCATGAAAACTGAGGTCACTATGCTAAGTGCAGTGCTCACTGAATATTCTGGAAGAAAGCTTTGTGTGTTTCAAAGATCCTGCTGTTTTAGAGCCGATAACTGGGCAGGTTTGCAGTATAGGAAAATTAGATGATTGTCAAAGTCATTTTGTTAGTATTTGTTGATACATAACACTTTGACAAGTCAGTAAAACTTGGTCATCTAATTATCATTTGGTGACTCTTATTTTGTTGGAAAAGTTACAAACTTTGAAAGTTAGCTGAGTCCCTTCCCTGATAGATCAGAATTTATATGATAATGTACAGAACTTTTCATTGCTATTATTTTCTTCAGCTTCACACACTGTAAAATAGCTACCATGGAACCAGAAAAACAAAGTCTCATCGAGTGTCCTGTAGATAATGCATGATGTTCTGTAGAAGCCCAATTTTTTTCCTAATTTTCATAAAAAAATGGTCTTAAAGTTTGTTTCATCTCATGTAGCCTCTATATTTTTATGAATAATCCAAGAGTATTTATTTTGTATACATGCCTTATTAAAGCTTGTTTTATTGGGTATTTCTGTAATCCGGCCTGGTCCGGTTACTGTGCCTTCTCTGTAATCTGACGGCCTTGGGAGGGTGAACGGTGACGCGGAATTCAGCAACCTGGGCTCCACGTGGTTAGTAAGCTTCTTTATTAATTCTCTCTTTTCATGAAGGTTACCGGCATTCACATAGGGCGCCTTGGAATATGATTGGATAGATAGCAGTGCATTGTTTACAGCAGGATATGATTGGTCTGAATCACCTGCGTTTGTGCATTGCTATGGTTTCTTAAAGGGCACTACCTTTTTCCGTCTGCAAGGAGAGACTAAGAAGGATTTGGCTACATATTTCTACCAGGAATATTGTACTTTAAAGTTGTTTTATTATAATCCTGTTATTTTAAGTCTGAGGCTTGAAATCCAAGCTAAAGAAACTCTGCTTCCTAGTACCTAAAAGTTAAGTGGATTTCTTTTTTACTTGAGGTTCCCAGAATACACCAAGGTAGCCTGGTAGGATTTGCTTTTCCTTTCTATCTCTAAAGATGGACGCTGTAAGCTGAACACCAGGATGTTTTTTTCTGGGCAGATACTATAAAACTGAACCACATTAAGTTACTCCTGAGTCCTTTTCATTGTGTCCTTTCTACTACATCAGTCTCACATATGACATTTCAGGCCTTTGAATGTTTCTATCTGTGCTGTAGTACACTAGAAAGACATTTTAACCCATTTCATTCTTTTTCAGACTAGTTTTACAACTGAAGTAAATAAAATTACTGAAGTAAATAAAAATTACTGAGTTTTTCCCTCATTTTTTTCCATAATTTGAACATACTGATGTTTAATTAGGGAATGAGTTTAGCTGACTATGTGAGGTCAGAAGTAATTCCACACTATGTGATTAGCACACAGTGTGTTCATTATTGCTTCTTTTAATAAATTAGAAGGTATTTAAAATAATTTTGTTGTAATTTTTAGTACTGTAAATATTGATAATTATAGCTGACACAGAATCTTAAATGAAATAAGTTCGCTGAGATCCTAAATAAATTTTTAGAGTAAAGTATCTGGAGATCAGAATCACTTATTTAGGGCAAAGGTTCTCTTTTCCTTGTTGAACAATAGACCATTCAGAGTTAAATTTCTCTAAATGTAAGTACGAAAGTCAACAACTCCTTATATTATCTGTAACCAAGCAGAAGTAACCAAAGCATCTAACTTTTGTTTAACTGGTGGGATGGGGGAAAGCTAGGGGAAGAGATATGGGGGGAGATAATTGTAAACTCTGTTTTTTCACATCAGCATGATGCCAGAGGTAAAGAAATGTAACTAATTTTCTGTAGTCACAAGTATGTCCTAGAATTTCACAAAGGAAAACAAATGCATCAAGCTGACCAAAGATGATACCTTCAGAATAGTTTATTAAAAAAGCATTGTGTAAATGAGTAAGATTTTTAATTATGATGAGTTATTAGTATTTCTGTAGTCTACCTTTAAGGATAATATCCTAGATGGCTTGTAAATACACATTAACCCACTATCAACCTAATATTTTAAAATTACTTAAAAATCTTAGAAATGATGGCCCATATATAAAAAAAAATAATGGTTGAAATAACATATCGGAATATTAATTCAATTTTGTCTAACAAAAGGCAAACGCAAATTAATATTAACTAACAACATGGTCATTAAACCTATATGTATTTGGGAAGTAGATTTAATGTGTTCATATATATCATACTTAATATTGACACTCCAGCAACATGCATTTTATTAGAGCAGAATTTATTAAGCTAATCTCATTTGGCAAGTTGTACATAAATGAATCTGAGTTCATAAAATATTTCTCATTTGGCTTACATAAGAATTTGTTTTTTAACCAAGCTCATTCATGGTGTTAGAAATTCAAGCTCCGGGCCGGAGGGTTAGCTCAGTGGTTCCGGCGCCTGCCTCGCAAGCGCAAGGACCTGAGTTCGATCCCCGGTTACCACATATAATGCTGGGCGTGGTGGCTCACTTCTGTAATCCCAGCACTCGGGAAGCAGAGACAGGAGGATTGCTGAGTTCACGGCGGCTTGCCTGGGCACCATAGTGAGCTCAGGGCCAGCCTGAA
>PVIC010000979.1:0-62339 GCA_004025085.1 Thryonomys swinderianus | reverse complement strand
AAAAAAAAATTCAAGTTCCTTGATTTTGAGGAACTGTAGGAATACTTCCTGTATATAAGCACTAATCCTCAATTAGCCCATTAAAATTAAAATCCTTCCATTTTAGAGACTTTATAATCTCATTTTAATACCATCTAGAGGTAAGAAAATACTAACACATGAAATGAGGTAAATAGGTAAAGAAGTTTCTGAATTGTAGACCCTCAGACACATTCATAGCAGGTTATAGCTTCACTTCTAGAATTTCAATTTTAGGTTAAGTATGAACTTAAAAAGATTCAGTGATTCAAATTACACAGAGCCGTTCTTCCTAATTGAAACACTATTCTTAAGTACTTGATTTCAAAACAGACAAATAAATGAAAAATAACAACAAAACACCAAACCAGAACTTTTTTGTGTGTGAAGTGATAGAAATCAACATTTAATATTTGTCATATTTTATGCAGAATTTTTGTCCTGTTAAACTGCATATTTGTAGCTAGTATTGTCATTCTTACTGACAAAGTTAGCAAATACATGCTAGTCATCCTTTATGTTCTGTGGCTATAGCAACAGTAAATAAAAGGTTGCTGTCTCATGACGCTTACAGCCAATCCATTTAATTCATCATGCAAGATGGTAAGTGTCTAAAGAAACAGTCATGAAGAGACTGAGGCTTTCTGGAAAGAGTTAAAAGGACTGAATTTACTTTCCTCTGTGCAAACAGGAAAAATGAAGTCCACACCACATGGACTAGTGGTATGTGATACACACTACACAAAATGGGGAACAGGACAGTGACCAGTGTGAGAAAGTGTGTCGTCCAGTCGCGCTGGTTACCATACCTTCTCCGTTGTCTGACGACCTCAGGAGGGTGACCAGGGACACAGAGTCACAACTCCCAGACTCCGTGTTGGTCACGAAGCTTCCCCCCTTTTTTTATTATGGATGTTACAGGCATTTATATAGGATGGCCTGGGATGTAATTGGACAAGAGGGCAGGAGCAGTGCTCGTGGCGGGGTGTGATTGGGCGCAAGGGCAGAAGTAGCACTTAGCAATGTACAATCGGTCTGCATCACCTGCATCACCTGCATTACCTGTGTCACCTGCGTCACTGTGGCTTCTAAAAAGGTCACTGTATCTATTCGTCTGCCAGGAGAGAAGAGAAGAGGAAGCACCTGGAGAAGGGTCTGGCCACAAAAGTGTACACATTTAACAACCCCTATTACTGTCCCAGCTGCTGCCTGCAGAGACTTCCAGGCTTCCATTCAGGGGAAGATTGGGGTGGGAAGAAAGTCAAGAGTAGCGTGTAGAGCCCAGTGAATTTCTCCTACGTGAAAGATACTGATAGTCTGGGAAGAACAAGGGAACTTGAACTCAGGATGGAGGAGGGCGATGCTTAGGGAAAGAACACCAGACATCTTCGGAGGACTGCTCTCACATACTCAGCACTTAATTAGCTCTCACACTTGAGCAGAGCTAGGCATGAGAAAGTACCAAACAAAAGTGGTGTGAGAAACTGCCTACCCTCACACAGAGCCTGAGCCTGGATGCTTCCAGCAAGAAATAGGGAGTCTTCAGACTCGTTCAAGGGCCCTCGAGTAAATTACGCAGGATGATCCTAAGATAGTATTGAGAATGTAGAGTGAGCACTGTGCTGGTCTCTCCTGTCACATTTGAAAAGCAAGATCTGATAAGATCAAACTGTTTCTTGAGTAACTTAACTGGAATGCAATTAAGAATTACCATACATTCAAGGAACCAGGAGACTATCAATCAAAACTGAGAAAGAATTCATACAGATATTAAAATTAGAAAACATATTTCAAAAATTACTATAATTGCAATTCCTGAATTCAAGAATTAGAGTAGAATAGAGCAATATAAAACTACTTGAGTAAAAATTACATGTGATATAAAAATATATTAAATGTAACAGCAGATTAGACATTAGAGAAGAGAATAGTGAATTTGCAATCAAACCAATAGCAACTGTTCAGAAGAACACATGGAGAGAAGAAGGAATCTAAGAAGTAAACAGAGCATAAGTGAGCAACTTCCTTTTACTGAATATTTTATTCTTGGAAGAGAAATGAGAAGGTCACATTAATTGGAGAAAGTGTCTGAAATTTTTCAAAATTTGGTGAAAGCTATAAGTTCTAAAAAGACTAGAAGGAAAGATATAGATATAAGACCACAAAAATTAGAACAGTGACTAACATTTTCCAAAATGAAGCCAGCAGATAGTGGAACAATTTTACAGTTCTGAAAGGTATTTCTAGTGAATGGCTCTCTAATGACACTGATAAGAGTATCTAATGATAATCTGCATACTGGGGGAAAGGTTTTGCCTTTATCTGATAGAGGTGTTGTATTCAAAGTGGCATGTGACCCAGGCATGGTGACACATGCCTGTAATCCCATTCTGTATATATATTTATATATTCTGGATCCAGAACATATAAAGAAATCTCAGCATTTAGTACTAAGAAAACAAACAACTCAGTTTAAAAATGGGCCAACATTCAAACATACACTTATTAAAGAAAGATACACAGATGTAAATAAGCCCCTGAAAGGATGCTTCACATCTTAGTTATTCCTCAAAAAGGAAATGAAAACTATTACACACCAATTAAATTAGCTTAATTAAAGACATTTGACCATGATAAGAGCAGGTGACAGACAGGGAGTAATTACAGCCCTTTACACTGCTGGTGGGAATGGAAAGCAGCTCA
Source organism: Thryonomys swinderianus (assembly GCA_004025085.1). NCBI lineage: Eukaryota > Metazoa > Chordata > Mammalia > Rodentia > Thryonomyidae > Thryonomys > Thryonomys swinderianus. The sequence goes on along the minus strand of PVIC010000979.1, from coordinate 59,618 downwards.
AGAGAAATAGTTTTGGCAATGTCTTAAAACCTTTCATGAAGGTACACTACATTCCACTGCTAGTTGTTTATGCTCAGGTTAAAAGAAAGTACCTTTCCCTATAAATAGTTGCTGTGAATATTCATAGTAGCTTTCCTTACAAACAATGAAATTTTCCATTGTCCATTATCACTGGAGTCAATTAATTTTGCATATCTGTAGGGTAAAATATTATTCAGCAGTAAAAAGGAAAACACTTGATATACATGTAACAGCATGAATGAATCTCAGAATAACTAGGCTAAGTAGAAGCTACATGAAAAAAGAATCCATATAGAATGGTTTGAATTTATATGAAATTCTGGTAGATGCCAGTTAATTTACAGTGACATAAAGCAGATCTGTGGCTGCCAGGGGAGGCAGGTGCAGTGGGCTTGGGGAAGAGATTACCAAGGCATGAGTTGACTCTGTAAATAAGGTGTTTGTTAGCCAATTATGATGATGTTTCCCAGATATTTTCATATATTAAAGTGTATCAAATTGTAGAAATTTATTATATCTCACTTGTGTTTCAATAAAAAGTCCCAAACATCTATTTCCATGCTGCATATAATGCCATGAGATTTGTTTGTCTTTCCCTGACTTCTGTTTAAACGTGCAAAGCTATTGCACCTGACACCTTTGTGTCTCAGACAACCAAATACAAGAACTCACTCTGAAGACAGTCAAAATACATACTTTCTTTGGAAAAATAACAGTCCTCTGTGAAACATTCAGAGCTCCGTGATTGGGCCTTGCAAAGCAAATGCATCCTATTTTATAGAACTGGGAGACCAAAAATGCATAGAAAGGAGCCCAGTAGTTTTTTTGGCAGCCTTTTATGTCGGAGCTCAGAACTGCTGTCTGATAAAATGTAGGCCACCAGATTGAATTACTTCATTGAACCACCACCGTCCTCTGTTAATGGTAATTGCACAGATATAGCAGTCTTTCTCGGCAGCATCTCAGATATTTACCTCCTACTGTTTTTCAATTCAAACCTTTGATGAAAATATTCCCAGTACTTCTTTAAAGCAGACTCCAACTGTCTTTCTTGACAAAAGCAAGGTCTCTAAATCAGATCCTGACAATTTGTGACACAGCAGTCTACCCAAATCACCTTTTACCTATGTCACTATGTCATTTCCTGAAGAAAAAAGTGTCTATCAGAGGAGCAATTTCTGTAGGTTTTTGGGTCTAGAAGGTTGGATTGCCAGGAGAAAAAAAAAGGAAGAGAAAAGGAGAAAGATAATTTCTGCTTTTGACTTAGTTGGAGGTATACAGTTAGGGGTTGACCAGATCTAATAAACAAAATGAAAATTTTACTCATTTTAAGGAGCACTTTTACACAGAGATACCTATAGATAATTGTTGTTCTCAAGATGATAATAAGTCCAATTTTAATTTAATGGTTTCTAAAATGTTACTTTTAAGGAGGCAATGAATCAGTATTAAATTTTTATTCTTATTTCTGGTTTACTGCAACCTAAAAATACTAAGCAGGTTTTTTTATTTTTTCTGAAGGACCAGGCTCAGTTTCTAGTTTTACCTAAACTGAGCAGACCACATCTTACCAATCAAAGTTGTATAGCAGTGCTTTGGCAAGGGTCATGATGGATTCTTCATGTGACTCATGATGGTGTGCTCGCTGGATTGCAGAATGTGGTGATGGGGGCAGACGTGGCACAGGATCAACTGGATGGGCCTCAGAGTACAACTTGCTGCCTTTATCTCTTTGGCTACTATTGGTTGGACACTTTCTTCCTTTTTGGAAGAGCATTTTGGTAATTGGTTTCTTGGATCAAATTGCAGCATCATATGTTTGACTGATGGGGTTAGCTTTAGGAGCTATGATCATTACTCTGGAGACTTGCTTTCCAGACTCGGTAAGTGAGCAGCTGACAGAACAGCATGCCCATTCCCTGCTGCCAGTCTGATTTTGTTCCTCCCACGTGGATGCCTCATTACAGGAAAGAGCCTTGGAATGTCTCTTGCCACTAATATTGTTGGATGGTGGCCTTCTTTGGCTCCACTGGCATAGTGGGATATATCTGACTTAGAGTGGTCTCATCCAAGCCCCATTCAGCTTTTGGGACCACATTGTGCAAAGCCACAAGCAGAGTAATGAAGACTTGATAGAGAAATGAATCATATCTTAGAATCTAAGAGAACAGCCCACTTTGAATGGCCAGTGAGAAGTTTATATGAACTTTGAATATAAAGTTTATATGAAGTTTATATGAAATTTGAATATGAATATGAAGTTTATATAGTTGGTCCTAAGTGATGGAAATGACTATGAAGAGAAAGTCTTTCCTGTCAAGGATTTGGCTTCCTGTGTCCTTTAATGCAACTACGCTTCACTCTAATTAGGGCCACCTTTATGTTTAAGAGCACTGTGCCCATGAAGAGTCTTTGCTCTTCTTCTTTGTATGTCAAGTATTTTCTCCTTTGCTTACTCTGCCTTGTTTCTCTGACCAAGATTCCCTTTTATTGATTCCATATTATATTCCAGAAGTTTTTTTTTATATTACTCTCAATCTTCTTTGTGATATGGTTATTATTATTATTATTATTATTATTATTATTTTGCAGATGAGGAAATCAGGGCTCTAAATTACTAGGCATCAACCTTAGACCTCAGAGCCGCTCAGTTCCAGATGCAACTTTTATACCTGGCACTGGGAACTTCCTGTCCACTCACCAAATCCAGAAAAGCTCTTGTCCCTTGTTGAAAGGAATCCCTTGAAGAAATTATTATTTCCTACAGTATCATTGTCACCACAACTATTATAGGTTTCTGATTTGTATGGACAGCATTTTTATAGAAATCATCAATATATATAATGATACAAAAAACATTATTCTCATATAACATGTGGTTGACTTTTGTCTTTGTATGTTGACTACTTGATTCATGACAACTAACTTGGCCCAAAAACTGCTGAATCTGCCATGAATGTAATCTAGATATTAAATGAATAATTGTTAAAATAAAGAATTATTTATATAAACAGTGCATGAGTAATACCTTGATGGATGTTTTTAAAAAGAAGAAAACTGGTACTCTGTTTTCTTTTTTATTTTTATTGTGCATGTTTACAATACATTATGACTACATTTATTGTGTGAAGTTGACACATGCACATAATACATCTCAATTCTCTTTTTGCCCCTTCTGCCTCCTTTCTCTCCCTCTTCTTTCAATCCCTTGGTTTCTCGAAAAGTGGTATTCTTATAAAAGAGCCTTCATTGGGGGCTGCTTGCCCTTATTCCTAATTTCTTCTCTTGATAATCTTTCTGTGGTTGTCACTTTCTTCACTTCGAATCAAAGGCCATGAAAGGATCCACAAGGAACATAAATGATTAAATCAGATGTGGTTAAAGCATAGTTCCCAAATACGCAACCTTCATCCCTTCCTTTGGGGTTTAATTCTCTAAGCGAAGTGTAGGATTACAGTATTCCGGGGTGATTTCAAATTCAGCACCCCAAAGAGGGACTGGCCACCAGATCTATTTGGAGGTAAGAAAGAAAGTATTACGGATTCATTTGTGCAAGAGTCATTTGCATTTGGAGTGAACTTCAGTCCAGAGTGTTAGTTTTCCAGGCAGGGAGTGAAATCTGTTTATGGTCTTGTAGGGGTATGTAAAACATCCTGCCAGTTTTGTTTGCTATTGTGTGGGCAGTGACCACCTACTGTCCATGTCTGGCTGCCTCCACCCACAACTTCATCTCACCCATCTTAAAGAGGAATGAACACAAGTGACAGCTTCAGTGAACCTTTCCTTGAAGATCCATTCCCTCTCTCCAACCCCCATGGACTCTCTTATACTCATTTTGCTTCTTGGTTCCTCCCCTCCTGTACTCTTCTCTCTGATGACTGAGAAGCCAAAGTCCAAGAGAAGTACCAATGCCAGTAAAAGCTCAATTACTTGCAGCTGGTGGTGCCACCTGTGCCTATCAAATTTCAGCCAAAGCAATTGCTTTCCCATAGTGCTCTATTTTGGGGAATTGGAAAGTGGAGTAGGGAGAGCATTGGGCTGGGGAGAAGAGAGAACTTTTTCTCCTGGCTCAAGTAAGAACCCAAAATTGTGAATGCAGTTACATATCGTCCCAAACCACCTCTTTTGCTGCTTCTGGGGTTCAGAGCTGGCCCAAGAGATTTCAAAGTTAAGCATTTGGTCTTTAAGTAAGCCACGAAAAGCATCCTTAGCACAGAGATCTCTTGTGAAACTCAAGACTCACAATTTTGCAACCAGCCATGGCTCTAGTATAACCAAGGGTGTGTGTGACTTTTGATTATCAGCACAAGGTCTTTCTGGTTCCATGTGTGTGCACTCACTTATTTAGTCGTGTGTTCTTAGAGAATTATTTCTCAGTTTTGTACTTTCATCTTATAAGAAGTCCTTCGTGGAATTTTGGAAAAGCAAATCATATTACTATTTTATCTAATATGACGTTTTTATAATTTGCTAATAACTTACATATTTATCAGTATTCTTTAATTCATTACTATTTTCAGTCAGATTTCATCACTTGTTTCTTACTTTTCCCTTGCCTTTCTTTTTTGTTGTCTTTTTCTGCTTCTGTTTGTTTCCTCATTTTATCCTCCTATAGCTTGTAATGACGGAGGAATTTTTCAAGGTCTGAGAATAGCTCAGTGAAGAAGCTTCCTTTAAAGGATACTTTAAAATTGAATGCCCGCACTAGCTGTATAATTGGCTACACTTCCACTTGGCTTGAGATCAACTACTTTATGAATCATTTTGCTATGAGATAACAGTAGAGAAAGAAGAACTTTGAAGCAAAAAAAAAAAAAAAATGAACAAGCTTTTGCTGTCAGGAGTAGCCCTGCACACGCTGGGCTGCCTGGTTTGGTTCTGGGAAAAGGGTAGCATTACGTGGAGCACCGAGTAGAAAAGCCCAGATGTGAGGAATTAAGGTTTAAGGCAATGCACCTGTTTCAGAATGCTTTGAAATTATACAGATGAGGCTAGGAAAAAGCCAGATCAGAAACAGTCCTGCTGAAGAGCCTATATTCTGTAAGCAAAGTGAGGGAGCACCCCTGGAGGACTGAACGTGGTAGAGGGATTCACTTAGATGGGTGTGTGTGAGTTTGGTCACTTAGGTAGGATTACAGACAGTGGCTTTGTACACATGAGGCTGGCCTTGAGAAAGATTCTAGAAAATTTAGTATGGTGACAGTGTGGTTGAGGGAGAAGGGAGACACTTCTAAAGATACTTAGGACATGCAATTGGTAGGACAAAATGAGTAAAGTCATCAGTGAGCTATGTAAAGACTAGTCCTTAAGGATGTCTGCCAGGTATTTGCTTTATGCAACAAAGTGACTATTGGTGAGATGCACTGAGAGACAGGGCCTGTTCTAAGTCCTAGGTCCACCACTTGCCAGTGGAGTTACATTTGAGGCACAGAGATTTTTTTAGAAAGTCCTATGGGCTTCCAACTCATGTGAAGATAGGACCCAAGGAAGCAGCATGTAGATGGATTGGATACTTATGTGTTCCATTGTGTCACGGATTAAAATTCTCTTTTAGGAAAAAAATTATGACAGTTAAATGTTTCATGTAGAATTTTTTTTCTGTGTCATTTGCTTATAGGGCTATCAACTGACTGGATAAAAAGCAATAACCAGGTGTAGTAGCTCACGCCTGTAATCCCAGCACTCAGGAGGCAGAGGCAGAACTGCTGTGAGTTTGAGGCTAGTCTGGGCTGTAGTGAGCTCTGGGCCAGCCTGACCTACAAACAAGACCCTGTCTCCAAAAAAAGCAGCAAACACATAATCATCTATTCATGATATATTCCTCTTATTAATCTTAGTGTATATTATATATTCCTTTGGATCACAACATAATTTTAGAAAACTCCAAATAACTTTTTTATTTATTGCTTTGTTGTTCTTTTTTATTGCTTTTGCTATACCATCAACCTGGATCTTATTTTAGTCATCTCTTCTCCAAGCACTGATGATTCTGTAGCCCTATTTGAATATATCTTAGGAAATTCAACTCATTTAAAACTGCTTCGAGGACATATGGTACTAGATGATGGCGTGTCGTGTTTGGAGGATGTCATATTTTACATCCTATTCAATCACTCGTACCTTTAAAGCAATTATTATCCACTGTACTAGTTCATGGGACTTGTTAGTTCACTATTTGTGCACGTTACAAAATGTTGACAAGACCCTAGTGTGAAACACATGGGGTTAAACTCATCTGAATTTGTACATAAGTCAAAATAAAATGACTTGAAAGAGTAGATGAGTTTGAAAAGAAGCTTCAAAATTCTAGAGAAGAAATGGCATGTGGAACTTTTTAAGTTGACTTTTTGGTATTTAATTCAGGGTGTCATGAACAGCAAAAGGTATGCAGTACTGCATAATTCTGATTTGTTAGGATTATAACTGATAACATTATAAATACAATCAGCTTTTTGTTATACAAGCACCGTATCACAGACAGCTGAGAATATTAGACATATTTGTACAAATTATGGAGGAGGAATTTTAAAACTGTATACATTGTTATTTATCAGAAAGAATAATGTATGAAAGTATTAAACAGTGAACTTTTAAAAAACATATATTCCTGGTAAACTTTACTACTTTCATTAAGCATTGCTAATAATATGTCTAGTTACTGAGGACCATACAATTCTGTTGCACCTCAGACATACAAGCCTGTTCTATCCTTTAGGTGAGCAGTACATAATGATTTCAGCATGACCTCTTCACTTTCATTCCTGTTGCTGTTGTGTATCTTAAGTGGATGTATGTAGGACTTTCTCCTTTTCTACTCGATTGCATCCATCTAATCAAATGATTGTAAGAATACTCTGAGCTATATTTATTCTTCAAAGATACCTCTCTTGTACATGTGGTTTTCTTAGCAACTTCTATTGGTGATATTTTCCTAAAGCTCTGTACTGCCGCCCTCATACTAGAGAAATTAGTAACTTAGAAGTGTACATTAATAAAATCCTTAGTGACTAAATATTTAAACTCTTCCATGAGGTGGGCATTCAAATACTGAGAAAGGTACCTTGCTGTATAAAGACAGCTAGGGTTTATCTTTTTGTTTAATAAGTGCTATTAGCTCTTTTTCAAAATGAAAGTTCCTTACTGTCCTTAATTTTACATGTGCAAATTCGCCACATGAAGGTTTTGCCAGAGTTCACCTTCTTCAAGGTCATTGGAAGAATAACTCCTAACTCATTGAGTAATTTCCAAATTACACAGCTAGCCTCATAGATTCTGTCTGTGCTAGCTTGTCAAGTAGTGTAGGTGACCAAATTTGACAATGGAAAAAGAGGGCATAACAAGCAATTTTTTCTTTTCACACTGATACAAACTTTACAGCATTCCATCCAAAATATATCATGCTAGTGTTGACTCTTCTATTCATGGTTGTCAGTGTTCGAAACTGTGCTTCACTAACATGAAGACATTTGTGAAATATCTGAGAAATGGTGAATTGAAGAATAATATACTAGCTACATAAAGCTGTGTTTATTCCTCCTGAACCAATCATTGTCTTTTGCAGTGTTTCCAATGATATTATGATTTTTTTAGCAGATTCTTCTTTGATGGAGCTGTGATTTGCAATAATCTTGTCATGCCAAGCTCAAAATACTACTAAATGAAGACATTTGTGGAAGGGAATGATTGTAAATTGCATGCAAATTTCAATTCGGCTGGAATTAATCAATACAGAAACAGAACTTGTGTGTTCTTGATATAATGATGCTGAAACTAATCCCATGGAGTTCTATTTCCATAGAAATTAGGCTTTTATTTTGATTTAAGTTTCCCTTCTTTTTCCTTCAAGACAAAGTCTTGTTTTTTGAATCTTTTAACAAGAACTTCTTTGGGGATGGAGAGTTGTTATGAAGAGATCAGGAGGACAAATCAAGCATCTGACTTCCCTGTGAACCCATCTGGTGTTTTTGTTTTTTGTTTTTTATTGACATCTTTCCCCAATTTTTCTGCCTTATTTTTTCACACTCAAAGTTCTAATGCTTATGCGATAGTATTTGGTGATATATTGCTTTCTAGTATCATTTTCTAAGGCAAGCAGTGTATTTATTGGGATGATTCTGGCTCATCTGGGGTTGATACTTCTTAGTTGTGTTTTTAAATTTTACCATAAAATTGGACTTTCTGGAGAAGAGATTACTGTCTTTGACTTTTTATACCTACTTAACTTTATAACGTTGTTATTCTCTTTGATTGTCAGGATTAGGCTTGTTACTTGTTTTGTATTTTCTTTATTGAGTTTCTTGGCATTTTTAGATATAATTATGATCCCATTCTTGTTTTTTAAATTTTTTGCTGTCATTGAGATTTGACAGCTTTAGGTTATTTGTTCCTCACTGTGTCTTCATTCTGTATGTCAAGAATATGCAGAAAGAAGCTCTAATATTGGTGTGTTTTGTGTAGCTGGTGCATCAGTGTTGTACCTGTAAATCCTGAGAGTCTGACACCTTCTCAGCCCCTTTGCAGTACTTTAAGACTTCTTTTATTTATAGCATGGGTTCAGCTTCTAAGGGTAACACTCTATAAATCTATATTCACATCCAGTAGCCGCATGGTATAATTTTTTACAAAATTTTCAGAAACTAAGTACTTGGACAGTATTGTTAAATGCTCTACTGGATTTACTGAAGGGGTTTCCCTAAGTGGTTTACCAGTAGTTACCAACACTCCTTTTCATCAGAACACCAGGAAAATGATTGCCTATTTTTTTATTTTTTGAGGAGGAACGACAGCCTCTGTGAGATCATTGTCAGTTATTCCATGATCGGAGGAAAATATAAAATTGAAGACATTTTTGTTGGGGGGAAGGTACTGGAAATTGAATTAGTGCCTTCACACTGGGCTATTTCCCCAGTCTTTTTTTAGCTTTTGAGACAGGATTTTGCTAAGTTGCTCAGGCTGGGTTTGAATTACATGATCCTCCTGCCTCAGTTTCCTGGTGTGCTGTGGTTACAAACACGTGCCACCTTGCCCAACTGAGGACAGGTTTCTAACTGAGGATAGGTTTTGGAAGAAGAAAACTTTTACTTCAAAGGAAAGACTAAAATGTAGAATTTTTCCCTCCTGCATCATTTTTTGGAGAATGTTGAAGAAATGAGAACTTTTGGTTTGTGCTGCCAATTAAGAACACAAAAATTCTTTGCTGTTCCTCATTCTCGGTTCTTCTGTTGCTAGTTTCCTTGAGAGTCTTCAACTCTGTTCACATCTGGAGTTTCTCACTCCATCTATAACCTTCTATGAGTTAGGCACATGACTCCTAATCTGAATGGTATTATTAGAGGAAAGAATATTTTGTAAACTGATGTGCCACCATTATGAAGGATTAACATGGTATCTGGAGGCACAAGAAACTGTAGCATATCAGCATAAATTGTACTGATGCTACCATCAGATGAGCCTCATTCCAGATAGCTCACTACGCATGTGTATTGACAAGAAGATGAATAAATCCCTAGGTAGGAATTAATTTCATAATGTGAATTAAACAACATAAGAAACTGATGTTTTTCTTGCTTCTGATTACCACACAATGGTACATGGGCTGGAGAAGGTCGCTAAGAGACCTGCTTTTGTACTTTCAGAAGATGCTCTGCCTTTGTTTTGCCAGGCAGCGAAGCTGAGATAGGGACAGGCAAGGATCTCTAGGGAGGGGTGATGGACAGCTGCCTGTCAGCTGACAACTGCAAAGTGTGCTCACCTTAAGTGAACTGAAGCTGGGATTGGCCAGCCCGATCCATACATCCTGGGGGAGATATCTCTGCGCTCAGAATTAAGAAGAAAAAGTATAGTATGTGACACTGAGAGACTAGATGTTGCAAACTGGTGTTAGACGCATTCATTCCTACCAGAGATTCTTGCTGACTGTGAGATTGAGGGAGCACTTTTTTTTTTTGTTTTTTTTTTGAGACAGGGTCTCGCTTTGTAGTTCAGGCTGGCTCTGAGCTCACTATGTAGCCTAGGCAAGCCTCGAACTCAGCAATCCTCTTGTCTCTGCCTCCTGAGTGCTGGGATTACAGGCGTGAGCCACCACACCCGGCACTGTGGTATGTGGTATTGATTGCTGGTGGGGGTGAGTCTCCACGCCCAGCATTGAATGTGGTTACTGGAATCGAACTCAGGACCTTGAGCTTGCGAGGCAGGCGCCGGAACCAGTGAGCTAACCCTCCGGCCCAAGGGAGCACTTTTTACATAGCCTATAAAATTAGTACTAAAGTAAAAAATGGGTATTAGATTCTACCTGTGTTATAGCAACTCTTCCATCACTTCTCAGATACAAAGGCACTCTCCTTTGGAGGAGGACTAAGAAACCTGCCTGCCTCTCTAGTCCTAACCAAAGGTCAGGTATTCTGAAGAACGGCAGTGAGCATTTCCCACTTTGAGAAGAAATCAGACAAAAGCCATCTACACTGAGAGAAGTTATTGTGCCTGGGATTCTGCAATGATGGAAAGCAGAGGCCTACTGCCTCTGGCACAGGGATGAAAAACGTGACTGTGTCCAAGACATTCCACCAATCCAAGACAGAATGTGGGTTCACACGGGAGGGTGTGCTGTGGTTGCAGTAGGTGCCTCTGGCATAAGGGGCAACAGTACTAAGAAAGTGTCATTCTTGAGGCACAGATACATAGGGACAGGCTCAGGTTGGGAGTCCAGCAAGAGAACCGAAAACCTGCACAGTCCACACCCCGTTATGAGTTGTGAACCTTAAGAAACAAACAGTGGCAGTCATTTGCTAGAGGAAGGTCAAGAGAATGGGAAGGGACACATAGCATCTAAGGCTTGTATTCAGGTCCTACTGTAGATTAGGGTGGACTGCAAATGCTGAGAAACATTCTTAACACTTTAAAAAAAATAGTCATTTTAGATTTGCCAGAACATTACACATGTGTAATGCATAACCCACCAAAATGGGCTACACATTAATATAATATAATTATCAGAACTAATGAACCAATATTACTACATTATTCACTAACCTTAATGCCCTTTTTCTATTTCAGCACACTATCAGTATTGGTATACTACATTGAATGTTTAGTCATTATTTCTACTTAGGCATTTTTACATTGTGACAGTTTATCAGACTTTTTTCTGTTGGATAACCTTGGTAGTTGTCAAAAATGCTACTCAACAGCCAGGTGTAGTGGTGCAAGCCTATCATCCCAGCACTCAGGAGGCTAAGGCAGGAGGATCTCTGGGAGTTCAGGGCCAGCTGGGCTACATAAGGAGTTTAAGGCCAGCGTAGCTATATAGAGAGAATTTGTCTCGGAAAAAATTGCTGGTCAAATATTTTGTAAAATCTTCCTTGATTAGTTTTCATCTTGTACTGCACTAAAACTAGTAATAGCAATAACAGAACACAAATCCAATTAAAGTGCTTATTAAATTTATTTAGGACCCCTTCACCCATGCCACCAATGGTCCGAGCCTGAAAAGAAGTAGTTATCTGTTTCCAGGCAGAAATTTGTCTCCAGTTCTTTTGCATACAAAGTCTAAAAATAATGAACAAAACAGAAGAATATAAAGCGACTTTGTCAAGAGATGAAGCTGACTGTGCAAGCGACAGATAGGGACTTTGAAACAACTGGTAAATAAATTAAAAATATTATTAATAGAAAAGGTGAGCAGTATACACAAACCAATAGGGGAATATCAGTAGAGAGATACAAGCTATACACGATGCATAAATGCTAATACTAGAAATGAGAGACAGTGTCAGATGCAGATGTTTCTGTGGGTTTATCAAGAGATGGACATAATGGAGGCAAGAATCTCAACTTTGAAAAGCAACCAACAGATGCCTTTTAAACTAAAGCAAGAGTGTTGCTGTGGAGTTTTTCCAGCAACGTAACATGCTTGAAGAGAGAAAATATGACAGAGGAATTATTTGAAGAAGCAGTGTGTAAGAATTTTCTAAAACAAAAGACAACAAACCATAAATCTATTCAAGGTAAATACCAAGGAAAGAATACATATGTCCATTGAAGTCAAGAAAACCAAAGATGAAGAGTAATCTTGAAGACAGGAAAAAAAGAAGTAGTATTTATATGTGTAAATAGACAAATACATAGCAGACTCAAATTCCTCCATTATGTAAGCTAAGGATGATGGAATGAAATCTTTTTTCTCTTATTATTATTTATTTTATTTTAACATACTGTAAGTAGATATAAATAAACTCTTAAAAGATACTCCTCTACAAAAATAAAACTATTTTATATCAAATTAAGAATAAACAAAGCTAATACACTATTATAATCTTAAAAGGATGGTCAAAATGTTACGGAAAGCACAAGTTGTCAAACAGTAGCACAAAAACTTTCTTTCAATGAACTAAGAGAACATAAATGAAATATATTACCATATTTATTGAAGTTTTTGAAATAATGGAATAGATAATTTGAAGAATTATTTTAACCTTTCTCTACTTCCTATTTTGTAATCTTCTAGCTAGCTAGCTACTAGCTATATTCATATTTTCTCTTTCAAGAGTAACCATACAGGTGCAACTTGACAATATAATGTTAAGTGACATAAGTGGGATTAAATCTTTAAATAACTGAAAGAACACATATCCTCAACCTAAAATTCTCTATTTAGGAAAAATAAATTTCCAAAAGGAAGGTAAAATTAAGGCTTTACCAGAAGAGCATACACAAAGAGAATTCTTTCTTAACAAGCAACACTACAAGAAATTGTAATAGAATGTCTTTGGGCTGTAGGAATAAATATGGTGCTTCACAGAACACTTGGTTTTATACAAAGGAGTGCAAGGCACTGAACATGTAAAAATGTGAATAAATAAAAGACATTTTCCTTTTCCTTTTAATCTTTTGAAAAGAGCTTAGAGTAAGAATTGACAATATGTCCGTAAGGAAAATCCAAACTTCTAGTTATTTTTTCGGTAGTCTGGGAGCTAAGAATGCTTTTAATTTTTTAATGATTCTAAGAAAAACCTTGGGAAAATCCTCAAAATAATCAATGAATATGCAACAGAGACTAGATATAGCTTAGAAAGCCTAAATTACTCACTATCTGCTCTTGGTTTAAAGTAAAAGTACTAATTATGTATTGTGGGATTTGCAACATATGTCAAAGCAAAATTGTCACAATAGCACAGAGGACCAGAAGGAGGAAATGGAAATGCACTCTTGTGAAGTTTCTTCCCTGTAGATACAGTAGTATAATAAAATCTCACAGTTGACTACAAGTTAAGAGTGTATAGTTTGAGAGAAAAATGCAGAGCAAAATATAGATAATACCCAGTGACAGATATAAAATGAAATAATGAAAAAATACAGAGCTAGTAGATTGTCAAAACAGGAGTAAAAATTCTAGTATGATAGCATGTATATATTCCTTCTTAGCAATAATTACATGCAACATAAAGGATCACTATAAAAACAGATATTGTAGAATTGGATGGAAACCAGACCCCAGTTGTGTGCTGGCTACAGTTTAGACCTGAAAGGATCTCCAAAGGCTTATGTGTTAAAGTTTGATCTCCAGTGCAGCATTTCTCAGAGGTGCAGTGTTTGGAGGATGACTGGATCATGCTGGCTCATCAGCAAAGTGATCCTTTATTAGCTTATAGTGTGATGGGATTATTGGGGAAGAGGTGGGAACTTCAGGAGGTAGGAGTCACTTTTTGAAGATCTAAAAGTGGGCCTTGTCTTCAGCCATTTCTTCCATCTCTGTCTGCTTCCTGAATGTCATGAGGTAAGTACTTTGCTTACCAGGCTCTCTCGACCCCAGGTCCACAAGGACAGAGGCACATGACTGAACTTTCTGAAACCATGAGCCAGTTTGAATGAATTTTCACTTCTTTAAGTTGATTTGTCCGGTGTTTTGTCACAGTGATGAAAAGCTCACAGTGCTGCCTACAGGAAACTCATTTTAAATATAAGGACATAACTGCATTAAAAGTAAAAGTGTTGAAAACAGCACACCATGTAAATCCTAATCAATCAAACATTGTGTGGCTGTATGAATATGGACAAAGTAGAATTCAGGACAAACGGTGTTACCAGAAAAAAACACGATAGCACAAATGTCATAATGACTGAGGGATCGTTTCATTAGGGAAGCAGTTCGCTGAGAAGGTGTAATACCTAATTACAGAGCCTCAGCCTGCTTGAAGCAAATACTAATACCACTGCCAGGAGAATTCGATCACCAGCATGGCTGGAGCTTTTCACACCCTTCCCTCCACAATTGATGGCACAAGGTTACACAGATTAGGAAGGACATCAAAGGCTCAAATAATACTATCAGTCACTTTGACTCAGTTGACACATATACCCTTCCCAACAATATATTTTTTTCAAGTGCATATAGACTATTTATTAATTATAGGCTATATTTTGGGAAATAAAAGTAATTTCAATAAACATAAGACAATTGAAGATATAAATTATGTTTATGGACCACAACATATTTAAAATAAAACCAGTTTTAAAACTCATCTGGAAATTCCCAAAATATCTGGAAATTAACCTCCTAAGTTATCAATAAAAACTAAGTCACAAATTTGATTTCTCTGTTTAAATGTCTCATTTTGTAGCAACTAAAATATGCAGAGGTGCAGGGCTTGACCTACCATCCACTTCAGAGGCTGAGGCAGGAGGGCTGGTGTAAGTTCAAAGCCAGACTGAGAGATGTAGTGCAACCATCTCTCCCAAAATAAAATATACAGTGCTGTACCGTGTGCTGCATATACAGATATAACCATTGATCATGACGCTGGCTTTGAGTCTTCACTGTTAAGTTATGCAGTGCATTTTAACTGCAATTGGATTAAGGAAATGTTCATTTGATTTGTTTGTATATGCCAAATTTGTCTGCTAATAAGAATGAAAACAATATACTTGAAGCCTTGTGCTATATTCTTAAGGATGTTATCAAATTGCCATGGAGATAGTTTAAGCTCTACATTCCAGTGGTTCTGTTGGATATTTTTTGATTGAACTTAGCCACTTTTCCAGTGTGACTTGGCACTGTCAATAAACAGTAACTGTGTACTCTGAACAAGAGCCCCTTGCTCCTGGTGGTTTTCAAGCAAATGTTTCCCAGTAATTCCAGCTGCCTAAGAGGGAAGCAGTAGAATCTGGGTGATGTCATAAACAAGCAGGGTCTTCATCTGTGCACAAAGGCATCCACCTGTAATTGTGGGTGTGTGGCAAGCTGATACTGGAGGGTCACAAGTTTGAGATCAGCACAGGAACTCAGCAGTACCTTGCCTCAAACTCTTTTGAAGGCAGGGGAAGCAAGTTAGTGTAAAGGCCAACACTGCAAAATAAAAGTAAGATTTTGTATTAACCAATGAAAACAGGAGATCAAAATTACGCTCTGCTTTTTTTTCTTAAATAAACAATTCGACCTTATATTTGGAAGAAAAATGTGCAATTGAATAGCACTAAGGTAGTGAATTCTTACTATTTTTTTAAGACCAGTTTGACAAGTCTTTATGTTTAGAAATTTATATTAGATTTAATCAGACACACAGGGTTTTTAAATTTAAAAAGTATATAAAATCACTGTGGGCTTCTGAATGAGTTAACTTTTGGTTTTGTATTTTTATTTCTTCTGAAAATACAAATTATTTGCAGTCCTACTAACCTGATAGAAATTTCAGTATGTCCTGTGAAAGATCTACCTTTTCCAGTGATTCATCAGCAGATAAAGGCTATGTGACACTAGTATACAACTGAGGCTAGAGCTTAGGGTTTACTTTAGCAATTTATTACATGCATCAAACATGCCTAACCTATTTGTAAGATTTATTCAAACAAGAATTGCTTTATTTAAGGGAGAGAGATCATTTCTTGGTTGAAGACTTTAAATTTGCTACTTTGGAGAATTATTATAGGGTTTATGACAACTAATTGGTAGTCCTGTGGTAGGGGGTTCCATCATTGGGGCCCCAATGCTCTTGATTCCTTCTCCACCTGCCATAAAAATGAAAACAGTATTTGCAGGTTGTCCAGATTGGGAGACCAGGTAGTGTCCACCCCAGAGTTTATAAAAGTCAAATTTGTAGAAAGATTTAAAGAAAAGCCAGGAAGAAATATACCCAAGAAGACTGAGGTTGGCTTTTGCCCGGCCTAGGCATTCAGGAAGCATTCAGTCCTTCTTAGTGCCATGGCTAGGAGATATCTCCGCTATCTGTTATTTATAGGACAATACTAAATTATAAAGACTCATTTTAACCATTTAATATTTTATGCCTAGTATCACTTGGGCAGCACATTTGTTTAAAAAGACTTTATTTATTTATTTCTGTACTTCAGTTATCAATTTTCCTTTAAAAATCTAGTAAAATACCATCTTTTCCCCACCTGAGATCGTATTCTTTTTCTTACCCTGGGGAAAACTGCCCAGTTGTGAATTTAATGCTATAGTTTGCTTTTCTTGATTTATGAGAATCTTATCACCATAAAATGCAGAAAGTTCATGAAGTGCATTCAGTGAGAAATAGAAATAATGTAGCATGCCTAGGGTTCACCTGAATATCTACTCATTCATTATATAAATTAATCTTCATATTGAAGGGCGCCCTTCTACATGTGATCAGGATGTGTGCTAATCACTTCCTGTTAGTATTACTTGGAAATGAAGGTTGGCAAATCCTTGGTTGAGATGCCACATATATGTGGGTTATTTACAAAACTATTTGCTGCTTAATTTTCTATTGCATCATTTCCAAAGTAGCCTCAAGACCCAAATACAATTACAGTAAAACTGCTGAAAATCGGAGACTATAAAAATTCTCATTTTGCTAAGAATCAGGGTGAGATTTCAAATAATAGAGGTGTGTGTTTAAATAAACAAACTTTTTTTAAAAGGCAACTTGATAGCTAAGCATAAACCATAATGTTTTACATTATTTCATTTGTTTTTTGATAGTCATGTTAAGTGACCTGGCAGCATAAGCCACACGTTTATATTACAAGATCCAGGCTATTTGATATTGGATTCACCAAGGCCAAGTTATCGTGTACCTTTTTTATTTAGTTTTCTTGCTTACACCTTGAACAGATTGAAATGGTGGGGGCAGGGGATAAAATCGTGGTCCTCACTCCCATTCAGTGTGGTAAACTTACTAGTGGATAGAAATTTTAGCCTTGTGTATGTACCATGCTGTATGACAGTTACCTGCACATCTCACGCAGAAATACTCATTACTTACCCCTGTGTGGCTACACTGACTTAAAGCAGGTGACTGGGGTTACCTGCACCGTGAAATTTGCTTTAGCATAGGGAATCTGGGTCTCGCACGTAGATTGTGTGCTATTGTGTTAAGCTCACGGGCACTGATGGCTCAGAGACTTGAGGTAAGCACCGACAGAGGAGGCTCGCAGTGGTAATTCTTCTCCCTTTTCCCCTGTGGTTTGCACACCTGGCTCTTACCCTCTGCAGTTCGATTCTGAGAGGAATATAAGCAAGGAACGGTACTAAGGGTGGGGCCGCTGCTGCTAGACTGATGCCATTAACCAGCCTTCGTGGCTTTTGTGGGAGCCTCCTTTTCATTAGTATTTGCAGCATGTTCACCAGCAAAATGATTATGTTAGGCAGAGACATCACATCACTTACATTTCATAGCTCAGTGCAATTTTCATAAACTGCGAGGCAACATCCAAAAAAACATGACTCAGAATTAGAGTTTCAGAAGATTATTATATAGACATTATTTCCCTCAGGTCACGGGCTTTAGTCAAATTTGGAGGAGAATGAAATTGCCAACAGTGAAAAGCAGACAGAAAGGTATGAGTTCATGAGCAGAGAAATAACATTTTCATTTGTTCCTTCCCCATGGGAAAGATTCAGCATTCCGGTAAATGGAGACGGTTATAAGAAATGAATTTTTGTCAGCAGGGATGTGATTTTAAGGCTCACTTATCCATTGGCAATCTAGATTTCTAACCCCAGGAATCTAGGAAATTGCTACAGAATGTAGTCTTTATTATAAACAAGTTTTTTTGTGTGTGCCCCCCCCCACGTTTTTTTCTTGGTCAGAGATTTTTAAGACAGAGGACTACATTTCTCCCTGTGTCTCGGTAGTCAGATGACTGCCGGGTCTCTGCTCACACACTGGGTTTCTCAGCATCCTTGTTGCTTTGCCACAGAGCCCCTTCTCTCCTCCTCCCAAGCTCGCCTTACTGTGCCCCTTCCCTGACCACTGTATCCCCACAGCCCCCATCCGCTAGTGCCACCCTGAGGGGCCCAGCAGCCGCAGACAGTGCCAAGTGCTGGACTGTGGCTCCCGCCTGCCTCTGCTGGCATCTATAGGGCGTCTGGCGCTGCTGCTTTTCTCTTCCCAGACATTTTGTGTGTCGCCCTAAAAGCGAGGCAGGCAAAATGGCTCTGCATGTGGCTCTCATTTTACAGGTATAAAGAGCAAGGATTTGCAAGGTTTCCACAGGGCAATCCCAGACCACCTTCCTCAAAAGTAAGGACTTCTTTCAAAGGAAATTTCGTCTTCCTTCTTGAGATTCATCAGATATTTCTCACCGCATCACGCGTTCTGATTCTGTGCAGAGGCTCTCCCGCCAGCCACAGTACCCTCTTGACAGCAGAAGCTACTTCATGTACCCTGAACCCTTCATTTCTAGAGATACAGATGGGTCCATAACATCAATCTCACCTTTATCTTTTTTCACTTTTTAATAACTTGAAAATATGTATATCTAATACCTTCTTCCCCTGTGCATTTTTTTTTTTGCCCATTTTCATATGTCTCTCAATACCATAAACTACTGCCTGGCCTGTATCCTTATTAGACAGTGTGGTTGCCTGACAAAATTGACCGAAAGTGCGTCACATTGACTGCATTATTATTACGTCTATAAGATAATTTTGAAAATTATGATTATAGTTGATAAACTAAATGAGGATTGATGAGTCTAAGTGGATTTGGCCCATAAATTCTTGATAATTCATAAACATTTTTCCCAGACATTCAGTGATTCTCCAAGCAAGGGAGAAGGGATATCAGAAGAGGAGCATCTATTTCTCTGTGCAGTTCACCAGATCACATTTTGGGCTCATCGTGTATAATGTAGTAAGTGTTCGGGGACCTGGCCAGAGTGTCGGTGTGCTGAGGTTCTTTGTCCTCCTCGTTAGTTCCCTTGATATGTGGAGCCCCTTTTTCAGGGATCGAGTTGGTTAGGATCATCAGTTACAGAAAATACAGGGGAGGATTTTCTTCTCCTCTCTCTGCAATGGGCCATTCTTGGCATTTTGTGAACTCTTCCTTGGGATTAAGCAGAGGATGGAAACAGCAACTAGAATAGTTCTATGACAAAAGCATGCATCTTCCCGTTGTGTGCCATTCCTGTTTATTTCCAGGAGCTAGTCTCTGATAGTTTGATTGAGGTGGAGGTGCATGACTGTTGCAAACAGAAATAGATAACCATGAACAGTGCTCAGACTCCAGTACACTTTGGGACCTCCCCGGTTTCTGTGTTCCGCCTCGTAGGAGTGAAGAATCCTTTCAGCGGATGGCTTTTTACAGATGTTCTCATCAACTTAATGAGGTTTTAATAGAGCTACTGGCTAGAATAGGATTGTTTTTCATTAGTTCCCAATGAAGGATGGAGTATTATAAATATAGTGATTCATATTACAAACAAGAAAGCTATAGACATTGTCAGTATACCAATCACAGAATAACAGTAGTATCACTAGAAAGTACCCAGTCTCCTGAAAATTACACATTCACTGTCGCTTTCAGGTTTTCTCTTTCCTCTCTGGAGCTCAGCTGTGTATTCTTGACTCTTAGTAGGTCTTGACTACAGAGAAATTCTTCAACCTTTTGGTATTTGATTATTCTTTTGTAAAATGGCAACAGCTCTGCCTGTCTAAAGCGTTATTACTGCTTTTCTCAGCAATACTGGTGTCAATGAAGTGTTATTACAGGCTACAAATTCCCAGGAATAGGTAATCTACTTTGCTTATGCATATCATTTCATAAATCTTAGCCTTCTTGATTAACAAGATAATGCAGTAAAATCTTTTTAATTGGAAATGTTGTGAATTTAAATTTAGATTATCCTAAAAAATATATTTGTTTCAATACCCTTGCTCTTGAAAATGTTCCTATAATATATTCAGCATATTTTTGTCTTAGGGAGGAAGGCCTAGCAAATATAATTGAATCTCTCTCTAATGATAGATTGTCTTTCATGGGCTTGGGACCCTGATACTGCAGTGTAGTTGTCTCTGGATCAAGAAGTAGGTATAAAATGACACTCTTATGGGAAGTTTAGCAGAATTTGTCTGATTTTAGGTACCAAACATTGGAAATTGTTCTCCAATGAGTACATTTCTTGCATGACTTATTTTCTCAGTGTCTTACTTCTTCATTAAAGGGAAACAAACAGTTCACTAGCCACACTTATCAAAATAAAAGAGTACCATTTTGCACAACCAATACAAAATATCCTCATTATGTAGTTATCTTCACAAGAGACATAGCAACTTAGAAGGACTGATCTGATTAAATCATATGAAAAGTTAAAAATAAAAAGGGCTACAGATGTGTCTCACCGAGGGTCCCCTCGTTTTAAGCCCAAGTGCTCACCTCCTCTGTAAGAAAAATTCTGTATTACTTTCCTTCCCATTGCTGGCACACAATACCTGACGTCTCCAACTTGAAGGAGGAGAAGTTTATTCGAATCTCTGTTCTCAGAGTGTCCAATTCATAGTTAGTTGGCTTCAAGGCAGAAGTGACGTGTCGTAGGAAAGCTGCTCACTCAACAGCAGAGAGGGAAGGGAGAAATTGAAACAAGAGCGCATCCTTCAGTGCATGCTCTCATCACCTGCCTCTTCCAGCCAGGCCCCACCTCCAAACGGCACATTCGGTTATGATCTCATTTGTGGACTAAGCCACTGGTGATTATAGTACCCCTGTGATTCAGTCACCTTCCAGGAGACATTTGGGGAATGTTTTAGATCTAAATTATGAGAGTATCATTTTGCCTAACCAAGGCAAAATATTCTCATTCCAAGAACACCGTTACAGGAGACACAGTGACTTAGGAGACTTGAGCTGATTAGATCATATTCTGTACTTCTAGTTTTTCAATATTTTAGACAGCTACAGCACCCAGGATTCCCAGGCACACTCCAATGCAAGCACTTATAGGCCCAATCCTGCGTGGCTTTTGAGGTCCAAATCCTTCACAGTGGTATGGCCATAGACAGTTTTTCAAAAATTTTAAAGGAGGTATTCTGTCAGGAAGCTTTTGCATTTTGTAAATAATCACGATTCCAGGTAGCAATTACTAAATTTCAGATGTTTGCCAGGCATTGTTCAGAGCATGTTTCTGGTAATAATTGTTATTCCTCACATCTTTTCACAAAGGTACCATTATCATCTCCATTTTTCTCTGTGGTAACTAAGACTCAGAAACACTGAGATGTGTTTGTGGTTGTGTAACTTACTGGCAGAGCGGGTCAGTATTTGAACACAATGGTGATGCCATGACCACATACTCTGATGCCTCAAACATGGTTTGTGGTTGTGATAAACATGAAATCATATTAACTCACTTTTACTGTAGGCCATGCATAGTGTTTACTTCTTAGTATTTTCTTTAGTTTCTGATGTGATGAAACAGGATTCAAACTCTACAGCCCAGATTCTGATACCATTAAGCAAAAGCACATTATCTCCAAGAAAATTTATTCTTGCAATGCATAAGATATATGTTTGCTATACCCTGACCCAACCCTAGCAAAGACATGTGCTATTTTTCTCCTTTTTTAGTCAAGCCTATTTTTTCTAAATCAAAATTCTCTTATTCTCTCTGGGCTCTATTTCTTCAAATTACTACAATACAAGAGTCCACTGATTGTTCCTCCTAACAATGTTTTGTTGTTGATTGGTTGTTTTTCTCAAGTTAATATCATTCTTATTTTCTTTTTATTTATTCTTAGAAAATTAATTTTCTTTTGAGACGTCCTCCTAATAGTCTTTTCCCTATTGAAGGGTGTATCCCCATGGTGCCACTAGCTACTTACAATGTATCCTCAGAGCATTTTAAGAAAGATATGGATGGCAGCACCACTTGAATACTAATTACAGATAGATCAGTTTTTAACTAAAATCTATCTTTAAAACTGCCAAAAGATTGATTACTGGCATCATCTTTCTAGACATTGCAATAAAAAGATCTTAATGAAAGATGCTTTTTCTTGTAACAATGAAAGAATAGCCAATTTTTATAATGTTAAATGCATATTACTAATATAAATGTATATGTATTACTAAAGATATCAAATAGGGTTTTAGAGATTGTGCGAAGTCCTAGTGAAATGCCAGTCTATAGACATGCTTCGGGATTCCATGGCAGCACATGGACAGCCTGGCTTGTGTTTCCCAGGGATGTCTGTGTCTTGATGTTGTTTAAGATGGAGTTTTTATGGCCTGAGCCACCTCAGAGTCTCACTGTCTGCCTTGTCTTCTCTTCTCTTTACTTTGGCACCACCTTTAGCTCAGCTGACACCACAGGCTTCACCAGAGTCAGTAGGAACACGGGGCCATAATGCCAGCTCTCCACCCCCTGCAGCATTTTAATGGCTCATAGAGAGTTGGAACTGAACCCTATGAGGCTAATGCTTGGATATGTCCAGCCACATCTGGTCAAATGGAGAAAGAGCATAGGCTAGTGGGTCTGCATGACAGTCTCATAAGCAAATCACTGAGTTCAGATAAATATAAATTTACTCCTCCTTGATTTTGGTGGTTAATCACCCCAGCCCTGAAGAATATGTGTTGCCTGTGGGGCAAGAAGTGAGATTTCCTTAGGAGCAGCGTTCATCACCCAGGGGTATTACACTGTGCTTTCTTCCTGTGCCTCTTTAACACCTGCACATCATGCTTTCCTGGTGCATCCAGCAGTGTCACTTCTACCTTGGTAGACCAGAGAGACTCTTAAACTGGCTAACTTCCACATCCATGTGGATTAATTTTATCACATGATAATGTGGTAGATTATTTCTGCCAATGTCTAGTTTACTTTTTCACAGTTCTGGTAATAAGTGGTAAACTGGGCCCATGTATTTAATTTATGCAGTGGGATTTTTCCAGAAACAAATCAAAACCAGATATTTAGAACAAACCATCTTGTGAAAGTTGATCACTAAGCTTAGTAGAAATTTTCTGACCTAGAGAGAACTACAGGATCTTGAGACCAACTCTTCCCAACCTACAACCAGATTGGGTTGCAAACTTCAGTGCAAATGGTAGGATTAGTTGTTTGGTTGAACAAGAAGATGATTTCAGGGTGGTATTTTATCACCTGTTTTCAGACTTTTAGGTCTAGCTGGGATGCTCAGCATCAGCTTTTAGTATAGTCCTCGTAGGCAACAACGCTGGCATGAGCAGTGGTCAGAGGAACTCTAATGCCAGAACAGATTACATTCCCAAGGGACGGGAGGAGGAGTCCTCTGCCGAACGCTAGCCGAAGGACACTCTCTTTGCTCCTCTAGTACGTGTGGTAAGCGCAGAAATAGTTCATTGTGAAAGTTTTTCAGCCACGGGTCTTTCTAAAACGTAATGGTGCCCTCCTGGGAAACCAAAATAAATACCAGCCTAATACGCTTCAGATTTTCAAAAATAAGTTGTCCTATTCCATCTCCTTACAAAAAAAAAATGAGAGGGTGACATGTTCGTATTCTGCTTTGAATTACTTCCCAAGCTGTCTCGTTCCAACTCAGTCTAAAGATGGAAGAAGATATTTCACCATGTGAAGAATGAACATAGTAAAAAATTCAGTCTTTTAGAATGAGAGAAAGGAGTAAATTTTGTTGCCAAGGTTGAAATTTTCTTTAAAAAACTATGTACATCCTTGGGTTTCTCCTTGCTTAGTGATAGAGCTCTATCGCCTCTGTTCCTTCCAGTGGAGGTTCTCCGTCCTAGCCTCCCTTCCTGTGTTTGTCACTGGGCCTGCGGACCTCCGGTCCTCGTGCTGTCCCGCGCTCTCCCTTCTCTGTCCCTCGGTTCTCCCTCTCCGCCCGGTGTCTTACCTCTGCCCAGTCTGCACCAGATACACGAGCTGCAGCCTGCCTTCTGCTTTCTCCTCCGCTGCACAAACCGGTCAGCTTCTAAGTTCAGGGCATCTCAGAGTCTAACACCCCCTATTACAGCCCTTCTCAACCCAGTTTAGTGTGTTAACTTGTCCATTTAAATATGGCTACCCTCAAATGCCTTTCACTACCTATATTTGCTTTACTTTTTAAAATGTAGCATATGTAGCATTAAATAAAATCAGATCTAAAAGTACAGTGAACAGCCGTGTACTCATCACATTTCCAGTGGCCTTGATACCTTCCTTTCTAGTCTCATCCGGGTCTTCATTCACAGCTCACGGTAATTACCACAATTCTAGGTTGTTTTTGTACTCCCTTATATGTAATTCACATATGTTATCAATAAATAGTATATCATTGAAAACTGTATTTTATTATGTGTACCTTTGTGATGTTTTAGCTGAAGGTTGTGTTTCTGAGTTTAGTTCAGATTAATGTGTGTTCTCTTCCATTACTATAGGTGTTCCTACTTTAAACCCATGCCACCATTTTTGTATCTTTCTTACAAGCACTGAGATGTTTTCAGGTTTCTGTTACTCCAGACATGCTTCTGCGAACATTCTTGTGCACATCCCACATGTGCCTCCTTATCGTGTCAGCAGATTCTATCAAGCACCAGTTAACACTCGCCAGGGCTGATCAGACCAGGGGACAAGGTTCTTCCTGCAGCCAAGAGCAGCAGAGGGGATGCACAGGCAAATCCGGTGGCACCTACCCTTCCACTTGTCCTCTTGGCTCGTGTCCCCCTCTCCGTGTCACCTTTCACAGGGACGCTCAACTTCACTTCTTCGGCACGGTTTTCTGATCACTGACTTGACGCTGGGAAACACGCCGTGACGCCCCGCTGCTGGCGTGAGCGTGCCGGCCTCCTCAGTCTCCAGCCGGCCAGTTGTGGTCTCGTGTCTCCCTTCCACCTCCCTGCACCCCCTTACCTGTCAGCGGCACTGTCTTTACGTGCGTCTCAGGGATTACGTGCTTTATCTTCCCAATTCTGGCTTTTACCCAGAATATTGAAATTTTATGCAGTCGTCACAGAACAAATGAAATTCTTTTGTATAGTCTACATCTTATACCCCGTGTCTGATTCCGTTTTACATCGTAGTTAATTGGTTAATATATTTGCTCCGCAAAGAACAGACAACATGTGTTAATTGTGTTGAACATAGTAGGACCTCATTAATTAAAATAGTAAAAATGATTTGAATGGATCATTTCATCCCGTTTTAATGGTTCTAATGGGAAAATGAAGTAGAAAGAGGTGAATGTTAAAATACTCTATTGTGGTTTTTAAGTGTTTCTTGTCCTCAGTTAATTGCTTATAACTTACTAAATAGGCACAACTGTTAGCTGCATCAAAGTAGGACTGGTTCAGAAGACTGGTTTAGTAAAATAGAGTCTGCTTCATTTGACAAAGAAATAAGTACACTTTTTAAAAAATACAGATTATATTCGAAATGCCCTTGAGCCAGCCCCCGTTCCCGCCCACCCCCTGGTGAGCCCCGTCCGGCAAGCGCAGCATCCCGGGCGACGACCTGTCACTGGTCCTTTTGCTCATCTTCCCTCCTCTGGGAAGGGGCGGTACAGCTGCGTGAGCCAGGGCAAGGCCTGAGTCCACTGTGCTCTCGTTATCATTGTGAAGGAAACAGGAGAAATAAGGCCAGTGGTTTGATAAATTATATCAAAAATAGTCCCTTCATGCTAATGAAGTGTGAAGAAGCTGATGTACTGAAGATGATCTATAATATTTCATATTTCTCTGAGGAGAAAAATGATAATCTTGGTGATGTGTGATTTATTCATGTTTCTTTAGATGAGGAAAAGAATCCTCCAGTCAGCTGCCTGTTTCTCACCACCAAAAGCTGGTATGGGGTTTACACCGGGGTTGGAGGCTGGGCTTGTTTAGAGAAATGCCTGGCGAGACTTTGATTAATCACCGGACCTTTGGCAGTTGGTCGGGAGAGGGTAATTACACCAGCGTTGCTGCTGTTTTATCATCACTGTTTTATGGCTCTACACCACCAGGTGACAAATGTGTTAATTACTCCATTTCTTATCCAGGCCCTCTCTTGGCTAACCCCTCCCCTCATGGTGTTGGCCCTTAGTCCTTCCCTGCAGCTCAGCCATGGACAGCAGTAACTTCTGCAATCAAAGAACTGTTCTTTGGGAGCCATGCTGAGAGGGACATGGTTATCAGGCCTGCTGTGTGCAGACTCTGACCACAGGGGATCTGGTTAATTCCCTTTCCTCTTCCTTCTGCCCATCACCCTTTGGGTCAAGTGCTGCTCAGAGTCAGAAGCTCTGCTTCTTTCTTTAATAACTGAAAATGGCACCCCTGACTGGGCCATTTCACTCTAAATAGCCCCCTGGAGGAGGTTAGAAACAGAGGTTGTCTCTTAGGCAAAGAGATTCTGCAGGTAAAATTGTCCTTTTTCTTTTCTATTTTGTTGTTTGCTCTTTTCTTTCTTCTTTTCCTGCCTTTTCTTCCCTTTTTCATTTTTCTGCTACCTCTGTCTGTGCAGACCTTGACCCACAGGAGAACAACTGTCTGCAGCCCCGACCTGGCCCTTACCTTCCTGGGCTCTGCCCTTTCTCCTAATCCTTGTTCAGTTTTTATGTCCATTTTCTCAAGAATGCTGTCAATATATTCCCAAATTTTACTTTTGTGATGATGTATATGGATGCAGATGTTTAAGAATGGCCTTTATATGTTTAACAATTTACATTAGAAGCTCCTTGGAGACTTATAGTGGATATGGCAGGAATTTGGAAGGAACAGATCTTCTAAGTATCAGGATAGGCCTTCTCAGTGGTCATTTTTCTTCTTTCGGGCAGAATAAGCCAAGTGGATGATTCCCCGAGAAATGGCTGTCTGTCCACCTGTGTTGTCCTTCACTGAGTCTGAAACTTTACATTCAGCTCTCTGAAATCTGCTGTAATTCCATTTGCACATACCATACTGGTGGTTTCAGGAAAATAGATTTTATTGGATAAATAGGTTTCAGGTTCTTCTAGTGATTTAGAAATTTATTAAAGACATCTTGGAATCTGATTTGTAGAAGTCTATTCATTCCCTATCCTTGGGACTTTGCTAGAGAGCTTGTCTGCCACTCATTGCTAACCTCTTCATGTGAAGATAATTATTCAAACAAATCCAAACAGCTCTATCTTTACAAAGTCTCCTTACAAAAAAGAATCTGTACACACACACACATAAACCAGTTTGTCTCGTTTTGTAGTGGAGCAAACATGTTTTCTTTAACCATCCTGGGTTCATTGCTGAGGTCTCTATAACAAATGACAGATTAACAAGAGAAAAAGGTAACATGTTTACTTAATAAATGTTAATATGACAAAAGAGCCTTCATAAGGAAGTATAGCCCTGAAGAAGCAGACTCAAGAGTGGACATTCATGAGAATGTGATCAGACAAAATGCGTATGATCCAGTGACAATAAACTAGGCAAGATTTTGCAAGCCATGTTCAGATTCTTCTCTGCAGTCCCTTGTCAAACATAAGAGTGTTTCTTTCCTCCTTGTACAGGGAGGCACCTGTCTCATAAGGAACTTAGAACATACTTTAGTTGAAGTTGAGAAAAAGCTTCCCTAAGTTTCATAATTTGCTTCAGGGAAGCCAAGGTCACTGAGACCTTCCTGCCTCTCAGTATGTTAAAATGATGTCATGGGGTAGCAGTCCTGGCCTCTGTCAGTTTTAACACAAACAGTTCACTCCTAGAATCTGAATACCTAATTTCAGATGTTATTCAGGTAGTTTAAGTGCTCTCTATCTTAATTCTTCATTGTAAAGAACGGTAGTATTAATGTCAAATAATGAAAGTGTAAGTACTGTTTTTGCATCAAATGTCATGTAATATACTGCATTTAATTTATTGTTATAGGAATAATATTGTAAAAGTCTTAACATTTGGCTAATACTTTTTCAGTACCTTTCTTTGTAGGATTGCTTTTTGTGATTATTTGTAGTCAAGCCATTTTTAGGACTTTACATGACAGGAAATAACCCAGGAAGAGTATTATAGAATCATTATCTGCCGTTACTATGTCCTGCTGATTGGCTCAGCTTGAGAACTCCCCACCAAGTTTAGTTCTAGTTAGCATGAAGTATTCTCATTTATTAACTTTGGGGTGTAAGAAGTTTCTTCTCACTGTTCCCTGGCCAGTAAAGCTTGAGGCCAAAGAAAGCTTCACAGGCGAGCCTATAATTTAGTGATGCCATTTGATAACAGTTGAAAGAAACGAATTTACAAACAGCAGTTTAACTGAACCTACAACTCCATAGAAATATTTCATGAGTAAATATATATTTCTGCTTGACCAACAAAAGTGGGTTATGGAGAGAGATTCAGACCAATAAGATCTTCTTCAGCAGATCCAAGAATTAGTACCCCAGCATTTCATTTGTGTCTCTTACTTATGCATCCAAAAGAACTGTCCATTCTTCAGTCAACACTTTTCATTGGCAGTCATCTGATCTTTCGCTGTGCACTAGATTAAAGTGAATATAATTATGATGCCTGGCCTCAAGAAGAAAACCAGTCAGTTATGTAACTATAAAAAGATAAGTAACCAGTAGATGTGAAAAGTGATACTCAGAGCAGAGAAGCCACAGAGAAGCCAGTTCCAGGCTGAGAGAGCAGCCTGTGCAGGAGCTTGGGAAGGCTTCGTCAGAGTTCCCACACTCAGGGGAGAATTTCTGTTTTCCCCTTCCATTTCTTATGGGTAAGTCTTTGTTTATTGTGTCTCCCTCTAGAATCCAAGAAAACGAATGTTTGAATATGACTTTGCTTGTTTTCCCCATCTTGAGGACCTGATCTCCCCGTCCATTGTGTATATGTATTTTTGAGTGAATAGATACTTAAAACAAGGAATCTTAGCATGAAATTTTCTTCTACTGGGATACACAAAGTTTTGATGTATTTAAAGGT
Source organism: Thryonomys swinderianus (assembly GCA_004025085.1). Classification (NCBI taxonomy): domain Eukaryota; kingdom Metazoa; phylum Chordata; class Mammalia; order Rodentia; family Thryonomyidae; genus Thryonomys; species Thryonomys swinderianus. The sequence goes on along the minus strand of PVIC010000979.1, from coordinate 30,510 downwards.
TTGAAGCTTGTTAAATATTTTTTTTTTTTTTTGGCTCCAAAGTCTCCCTAAAACCAAAGAAGAAATCCCTCTTATAATATGGTAGCTATAGAAAAGCATTCATGTTTTTATATCTTATTTTGTGGCTGATCTGGGTGTTTTAACATATTTTTCTTCATGATTTCTTTTATTCAAGCGTATCTTTTTTTTTTTTTTTTTTTTTTTTTTTTTTTTTTTTTTTTTTTTTTTTTTTTTTTTTTTTTTTTTTTTTTTTTTTTTTTTTTTTTTTTTTTTTTTTTTTTTTTTTTTTTTTTTTTTTTTTTTTTTTTTTTTTTTTTTTTTTTTTTTTTTGGTCTCGCTTTGTAGTTCAGGCTGGCCCTGAGCTCACTGTGTAGCCCAGGCAAACCCTGAACTGAACAATCTTCCTGCTTCTGCCTCCCAAGTTCTGGGATTACAGGCATGAGCCACCATGCTCATCACTGTGGTATGTGGTACTGATTGCTGGTGGGCATGAGTCAACATGCCCAGTATTGTTGTATGTGGATACAGGGGATCAAACCAGGGACCTTGCCCTTTCTAGGCAGATGCCAGAACCACTGAGCTAAATCTCCTAGCCCCAAGCCTATTTTTGATATAATCTGTAATCATAACAGAACTATTAATTTTAATTATAATTCATAATGAAAGTAAGTAAAATTTGCCACTACATGTACCTATAGGATGTTTTTTTAATGCTTGCTAAAAAGCATTAAACTAAAGTATAACACTTTACATTATCCTTATTTATTCACATCTTCCCCCTACGGAACTTAAAACTTCTTAAAGGAATGCTTCATGTCTTGGTATCTTCAGTGCCTAACAAAGGGTGGCATTTAATAAACCCTTCACAAAGAAGTCCCAAGAATTAACTTGCGACACTGTTAGCATCTCTCTTTTCTATCAGGATGACAAATAATTTGAGCTGTCAGAGCAACTAGTATTTGTTTATACACAGATGACATTCAACCATTGTCTTCTGATGGTCCTTAAGAATCAGATTAGGGTCTTCGTGAGCTTTTATGTGGTATGCGAGACCACTTGGATCACTGTTGTGGTGGCAGGACAGTTGTTACATTCACCTAGAGACTGAAGAAATGATTTATGGCTTACCAGAAAAGCAGCGTAAATGTGCCCACGTTGATGGTCTGTATGATTAAAATCAGTCATGAAGCCACTCCTTTTCATTCTACTTTTGGAGATTATATTATGCTAAATTTTAAGCATCAGAAATTAAATAGTTCAGACTTCAAAATCTTTATGTCTGTGGAGTGAAGAACAGTAAGAATTGACTGAAATGTGACAGGAGAAGCCTTACATGGTTCCTGCAACATGTCAACCCCACATGCTTACATATGCTGCCTGCCAGCTGAGGAATAGGGTGAGGTTGGGGGAACTACGGTTGAAGCCTTGAAATTTTACATTTAAAAAAAGGTTTGCTTTGAGAAATGATGATTTCCAAAAACAGTATGGCCCATTTTGAAGAGAATAATTACAAAAATATTTTAGTCTCTATTGAGGCCTACCTACCAAAATGAAATTTTAACATTAATAGTAGCAAACAGCAGCTTCTTCTTGGCTTGAACTGTATCATTTTTGAAATGGAGTGTATCATCTGATTAGCTGAATACTGTGGGATTACACTCTTGGAGGTTTCAGTATGATCTGTGAAAAAACCTGAAGTTGCATTTCTGTTCAGAAGCCAAGAAACGTAAGCCATTTGTGTATGGGAATCCCTTTTCTGAGGTGTCCCCTGGACAACTCCCAGGAGGTTCTGATCCTTGCTTGATGATACATATTGATTGGTTTTACAGAAGACACTTCTGAGAACTTGATAAGGTCTTTTTTCTGCTTAAGATAAACTCTTGTTGGAGTATGAGTAATGTGTTAGTAGCTATTAAAGTTTTGTCTTTTTGTTTAATCTGTTGTTTAATAATATGTGTGATAAGGAAATAGGGACAGAAAGAGTCAACTAACTTGCCTGAAGTCTGGCAGCTAGTAAACCACAGTAGCAGCACATCTCCCTGTGTTGTTTGTTTTTGTTTTTGCAGAACTGGGGATCAAACTCAGGACCTTGCACTTGCAGAGCAGGTGGTGGCACCAATGAGCTAAATCCCCCGCCCCTGCCTTTGTAAATCTAATTGAAGCTTCTCAGTAAACCTAGTGAATTGTGAATTGGTAGGAGGTAATCAAGGAAAGTATTCCAAAGAGTTTGTAGAATTAGACCAACTCAGAAACCCATTATATTATTCAATAAATATCTGTTAAGAACTTAAGTAAATGAAATAAAAGGATTACATGTAATTGTGAACATAAGCAGTGACACTGAAGAAGGTCTCACTCCTCTTTACATCAGTAATTTTCTGATGTTCCCATGAGGATCATATTAGTAAGAATTGTTATGGTGCTGTTTAGGGTAAGTTTTGGAACACAGTGATCATTTTCTGCTTGATCTCAGACAGACATGCATACAGATAGAGGTTCCTATTTGTATATATAAATATATCCATGTGCACATGCACATATATCTTAGATTGTATGAAAATACATAAAGGGATTACCTGTTCCATCATTTATGCTGGCCTCTGGTTGAAATATGCCCACTTATTTTTTCATGAAGACTTTTCTTTCAGGTGTGTATGGCTGGAGCATACAGCCTGGATTATGCATATCATCTCTTCTGTGAGGAGGCCAGCTTTGTCACAGCAACTACTATTTCTGGCATTAAAGGCATCTGATCACATTATTCAAGTTGATTTCTTATATTGCAAAACTTTCAGGTCTTTTCTGGTAGTATCAGGTATATAGTTATCAGTATGAAGAGTAGTAAGTAGAAGAGTATGGATTGTCAGGCACCTTCAACTGCCTTGACTTTGAAATCATACCAAGAAAACCAAGTTGCTAGTATGTACGGTGGGTACTGGAAGATGTCTTTGTAATATAGTGAAGATCAGTTCTGTTGGGCCACAATTGCTCCTGCCAGAATGGCTTTCCAATTTACCCACCAAAGGGAAGCCTGCATATATTTTTAAAGATGCTAAAAAAAATCCAGGTTCCTAATAAACAAATCATGTTAAAAACCCAAGAGTTAATTAGGAGATGTTAAACCTTGCATGTATTTCCTTCTCCCATCACGTTCGTTCATGTTGATAATAGCACTTGCTAAATGCTTCTGCACGGAGAGGAACGTTGCCAGCCCATATAATGAAACATAAATGAATTTTTTAATGAAGGTTTGGATTTATGAATCCACAGTTTCTGCTTTGGGTAAGATCCAGGTTTGAAACACCAGGTTCTTTTGGAGGAGAGGGTCTTGGAGGAAGAAGAGGTGGGGCTCAGGGAAGAGGGCGAAGCTGTGGAGGTTGTGAGAGTGGTCTGTGAGTGGGAGAAGATAAAAATGGATGAGAATAAAGGTGTATTGACACCTTTGGTAACTTCTATAATCCTAGCCACTTGGGAGGCTGAGACAGGAAGATTAGAAAACCATGGTCAATTTGAGCAACTTAGTGAGACCCTTTCTCAAAATAAAAGTTTTAAGAGGATGGGAATGTAACTCAGTGGCAAAGTACTTGCCTAACATGGGTTTAGTCTCCAGTAACCAAAAAAAAAAAAAAAACAACCAACCAAACAAACAAAAAATGAGATTCTCTAATGTGTGAATATCTACAGAAAGAGATGTAGGATGGCATGACATGTTGAGAAACAAATGGAATAGACGGGAATATTAGATTATCTATGAGCACATCTGAATCGGCAGCAGATGACAACTTGAAAGAAGTCATGTTTAGTGACTATATATGGCATGACTTTGGAGAATGAAGAGGGTAGTATACTGCATCCTTTTTAGTTTTCATGAGACCTTAGTTTAAGAGTTACTGTCTACAATATGCCAGCCAGTGAACAAAAGTAAGTGTTCTGTTTCCCTGTTAACTCTTTATGTAAAAGTTCAATACATATTTCTCTGTCTGTAGAAGAAAGGTACCCATAAGAAACTTTGAGGAAATGAAAGTATCCCAGAAAATGCAGTAATTACACCAAGAACTACCAAAATTTCTCAGCATTAGTTACAACCCAATAGAAAGAATGTCCAATAATGTGTTCCAGGAGTGAGGTCCGTGTAGCAAGAGGGAGGCTGACTGCAGAGATGACAGACACACATAGTCCTCATTTGCCTCTCCTGACCCTGCCACTTACAGAGAGACCATAGGACATAATGAGAGAAAGGAAGTAAAGCTGAGACTGAAGAGTGCCGTCTGAGGCCAAGACAAGAGACCAAAAACACCAGAGGAACGCAGGGACTGTGGTTTTCTGCTGCCCTTAGGCCAGACTCCCTGCTGTGGTGGGAACGTTGGTCAGGCAACAGATTGATGCTGATATCTTTTAAAAGGAAGGATTCTCATGTAGGAATAATTTATCTTTCCACAACTCTTGACTTATTACTGAGAAAGACAACTAAGTATATATTTCATGAGTAACAGTCCTTTTGGGTGGAACTTGGTGTGCTACCTAAGGCTTAGATCCAACTGATGCCTGAGGTGCCATTTGGAGTATAAAAATATATTGTAGCTGTGTGAAAGGCGTAAGGTACTATAATCTACTGACTTTTTCTCCCCTCCCTCCCTCCCTCCCTTCCTTCTTTCCTTCCTTCCTTCCTTCCTTCCTTCCTTCCTTCCTTCCTTCCTTCCTTCCTTCCTTCCTTCCTTCCTTCCTTCCTTCCTTCCCTCTTTCCCTAGGTACCAGGAATTGAACACAGGCCCTCCCTGAACTATGTCCATAGATACATATAATTTTTTTTTGATAGTTCAGGCTGGCCCTGAGCTCACCATGTAGCCCAGGCAGTCCTTTAACTCAGCAATCCTCCTGCCTCTGCCTCCTAAGTGCTGGGATTACAGGCATGAGCCACCATGTCCAGCATTGTGGGCTGTGGTATATCACATCATTGTATGTGGTTACCGGGATTGAACCAGGGACCTTGCACTTGGTAGGCAGTCAGCAGAACCACTGAAATAAATCTCCAGCCCGATACATATAATTTTTTTTTTTGAGACAGGGTCTTGCTTTGCAGTTCAGGCTGGCCCTGAGCTCACTATGAAGCCCAGGCAAGCCACTGCAAACTCAGCAATCCTCCTGTCTCTGCCTCCCGAGTGCTGGGATTACAGGCGTGAGCCACCATGCCCGGCCCAATACATATAATTTTTGACACGAGGTTGCTCACTAAGTTGCTTAGGGTGGGCTCAAAATAATGGCCCTCCTTCCTTAGCTTCCCGGAGTCCTGGGATTATCAGAGCACTCTCCCTGTCTGCCATGAACCTTGCTTCTTTAGCTGTGAAATACTTACTGAAATAATATCTTTAAGGTGTGTGGAACTTAACAGTTGCTCACTTTCCCCACTGAGAGTCAAAAGAGCTTCTTTTGTTCATTCTTCAATTCTGAGGCACAGTGACATGGTTGGTGATAGTCTGGATGTGTTCCCAAGGGTACGTGTGTGGGAAGCTTTGTTCCCAGTGTGACGCTGTTGGAAGGTGGTGGGCCCTTAAGAAGCGTGGTCTACTTGAAGGCCTTCAGCTCATCGAAGGTGTCACCCTCCAAACCAGTGAAGGTCATTCTCTTCAGAACCCTTGGTTAATGTGCGCCAGGGTGTTGCTGAAAAAGGAGCAAGGCCCTCTTTACTCTCCTGCTGGCATGTGACCTGCTGCTACTTCTGCTCTCTCCACGGGCCGGTCCACATCAGGTGCTCACCAGAGGCTGAGTCCATGCAGCTGCTTGATCCTGGAGTTTGAGTCCCCTCCAGAGCTGTGAGCCATACTTTGTTACCATGATGCGAAGTGGACTAACACAGAAGAAGAACTTGTGAATGTCAATCGTATGAGCTGTCAGCTTTATGTTTGAAGGCAGCCTGTCCTGTCCATGTCTGAAGCCACCTCCTGTCCATGACTGCATGTGAGCAGGAAGAGGCGGTTCAGGCCCGATGCAGTGCTACATGTAGCTTGGGGGTGGAGCATAGCAAAGATGAATAATGGTAGAAATGTCTAATGATGTATTTAATATCCTTGGGAATATACATAGTACATTTCAATCACGTTTGAGCACAAGAGACTATAGAGCAAAATCAGATGAAAACCACAAACAGAGGGAAAGGTGCTCTTCCCCCATGACACTCTGTGCCCCATTTTCCTTTGTACTTCCTCCCATACTTAGGCTTTCACTGAAGATGTGGAAGTGTGTTGACTGGCATTCAGTCACATGAAGACCTCTGCTAGACGATGCCTTGGGGGCTTGACTTCGCCAAGGTAGATGTTTGAGTATAATAAGAAATATGAGACAAGAAGGAGTAAAATGGGGGTGCTTTTGTTTTCTTTCAAATATAATCAATATAAAACTGTCTCGTCCCTGCCAGTTGGCTCATCTCATCTCCTTGCAGCTGTTTAAAATTCCTTAATTGCCTAATGCTTATTCAGCTATCGTTTCACAAGTTTCCTTACTGCTGCATTTTTGCTGAACTAAATTCTGACGGTAGCGGGTGTTATGCCTATCTTAGGCTATGCTGTACTGATCAGAGTTCTGGTTTCCCTCTCTTAGTAAGAGGATTGGCTGTCATTATATAGTATGTTAGTGTGAACTGACCACGCCCTACGTTCTCCTGGACTTGATAACCACAGACATCAGCATCCGGTGGACCCTTGGGTTGCCAGTTGCATTACTCTTCTCTTTCCTGATGTTTGAAATCTGTTCAACTCAACATAGCTCTTTTCATGCTGTTTCTTTAAAATAAAGGAGCAGCATGTTTTTTATAATTTTTAATGTTTAGTACTGTATAACCTCATTGCTTAGAATTTTGTTCTGAGTGAGGAAAGTGAGAACTTCAACACAATGTTTTTATTCCTGTACAGTTAATCATTTCACACTTAGTTCAGCTTTTCATGTTTTCAGTTAAAATGCTGTAAAATTTTACCAGTATTTTTCTGGAAAATAACATAGGCCATCCTGCACATACCCCAAGTTGAGATGCTCTGCTCTTTCCTGAAGCATCAGTACCAAGTCTATTCCATGAGGACTGGGTTTAAGTACATTCTACCGAGCTTAGTAGACTCAGTGTCAGAGATTTTGCTCCCTGGTGGCGTGGGGATGTGATGCTTTCATAATGTGGTCACTATCTTGATGGGGAAGCTGAGCATAGGAGTCCATATTCCTGCCTAAATGTCAAATTATCAAACTTCTTTCATGTCTTATTTCATAGTCCTGCATTAAAGGGATATATTCTGTAGTTTTACAGTTTTGCTGTTTCAAGTTTTCTTGATTTATATGTCGCCATAAGGTGATTAACCGAGTTACTCAGACTTTTATGCTACTTATGTTCTTGCCTGTTTATAAATGCAAATGATAATTTGCAGTCATTTTAATTATCCTAATTTAATGTTACATAAGTAATTATTTATGTAAAAAGACAAAAGAAGTGGTCATGTCATCCCTGCTACTTGGGAGGCTGAGGCAGGAGGATAGCAAGTTTTGTCCCAGCCTGAGCAATTTAGCAAAATTCTAGCTCAAAATAAAAAAGGGCTTTGGAGATGGTTCATTGAGTGAGAAGACCCTGGATTTGATCCCTGGTGCCACAAAGGAGAGAAGAGTGAAGGTGGTTCATGTACCTGGAATTTGACGTTCAGGTCCTTTAACTGTCTCTAATTTTAGATGTGTGATTTAACAGGTCTCGGTCACTCTCACTCCATAAATGAGGTCAGTGACATCTACAAAGCAGTCTTGACGAGATGGAGCAGTCACGGAATGTATAATCAGTGCTCATACATGTCACATGCCCTCCTCTTCTTCCTTTTGGAAGGCAGTTTCTTTTATTTTGCGTCTTTGCCATCAAGGGGGAAAAATCCCCTTTTCTTAGGAAGCGCACGAACTCAGTGTAGGCCTTCTAATTCGGACAGGTAATGTGTGTGTGACTATAAATTGGCCCCAAGGAAGTGAGTGTTGTCTGGCCCTCTTTACTAGTCACTTAGTTCTAATGACAGACCTTGAGCAAACACAGTGTGTGTACTGTGGTAGTTTGCAAATAGCAAAGCTCTGCTACCCTAACACCAAGGTGGAAAGTGGGAAGCCGAGAGGAGAGGAGACCGGGTGCTAAATAGAGAGCAGGATAACAGCAGCCCGTAGCCAGGAACACCAAGAGTAAGCTGAGACGGGACGGAGGCTGCCGTGCTAATTACCTTGAGCGTGTTTAAACTCTCACTTTTCACTCATCAGTGAAAAGGGAAAATCCTGATTGGTTTGAACAAGCCATGCTGCAGTGTGAGAAAAGGCGAAGGTGAAAAGGAATTCTGAAGACATCACCTCTGGCGAAGCTGCTGATGTTTCGAATGAAGATGGGCAGACGGAATTCTAATTCCGGAAACAGGAGGGCACAGGAGGGGAGCAGGGTGATACAGGGACGGCTCTGACAGTCATTATCACCTCCCTCTCTGTGAGTTCGAGCCCACAGCAAAAGACAAGCAAGACTTCACTCCTAGAGAAAGAGCCAGTACATAAATGTTAACAGCAACCAGAGAAAGCCAGTATATGCAGAGAGGGGAGAAGAAAGCTGATTGAGGAGAGTTCAGTCAGCCCAATGGGGCTTTTCAGTCTGCAGGTGCCATCAGAGATGCTGTTCCCCTGCCTTTGTCTCTCCGCTGGAGCAGAGCAGATACAGCAGGAGCCGCTGCCCCAGTGCCAAGCCCCTGCTCCTTGAGCCCTAATGGCAGACGGCCTCCACAGAGTGACCATAACTTGCAGAACCCTGAGTCTTTCTTGGCTGCTAAATGTATTATCCATAAGTATGTGCCTGTGTTTTTCAAGGAGAAGGAAATTGCTTCTGAAGATACTAGTAAGAAATTATTGAGTCACTGAAGCAAAAATGCATATAAATTTGTATCTCAAACATGAATACTAGTGAGTGAGCCCTTGCTGCATGGTACTGAGTACCAGCCGTACTGCTTAGATGCCATCCCTGCTTTTTAAAATACAAGCTCACTTTAGGAGGTAAAAATCTTGAAGCGTAGGGAGGTGAAGTAACTCACTGAAGTGCACATAGCTCATAAGGAGAAGAACTGAAATGTAAGGGCAAACCACCTGATTTCAGAGCCTAAATGAAGGGCTTCTTACAAGGAGAGTTGCTGTTCGAAGCAAAACAAAAGTACCCAACACTGGGAAGAAGGTTGTAAAGAAATGTTAATCCCGCAGAGGGCACTACATAGATTAAACTCAAATGCAATATAGTTTTTTAACATGATAAAGCAGGCCTGTGCTACACACTGACTGTTTCAGATGGATTTGCCTCTGGGGCAGAAGGTGCAGCGATTCTTATAACTTGCTGTCGGGGTTATTTAAATCTTAGGCCCAATCTCAAATTTACTGTAATAATCTTTTTCCTCCTGTGTACTGTGATTTCTCTCTTCTCTGTGAAGAACATTGTTCAGCATAATGAATCCAGTTATTTCTGAGGTTTCCTCCTAGCTGTATTTTGTATGCAAGGCAATCTCTTTTCCTCTGTCCTTGATTTACCAAAGTCTGTGCTTGTCGTGTGAACAGAGGAGAAGGAGCCCATGGGCAGAACCTGGAAAATGCTGGCCGAGGGTTTGTCACCTGAGTGACCAGGGGCATCGTACTGTGAGACGAAGACCATCTCCCTGTCTGTCTCTCCTACACTGCACTTTCCATGCCTGCTTGAACAACCGTGACTGACAGACAGGACAGTCATGAGACTTCTGGGTAAGGGCCAGAGTGAAGGGGTGGAAGTACTTTCTCAGAGACAGACGCCATGACACCTCGGAGAGTTTAGAACGTGTTTGCCGTCTCACGTTCCAAGGGGGAGGGGCTTTGATTCTGAAGATAATAGTAACCACCTTCCTGGAAGAGTCCTGATCTCTTTGACCCGGAGGAGGTTGTAGGATGACGTAGGGAACCTGAAAGTCAGATGTGATTATGGGTTTCTGTTGTGCCTTGCCTTTAGAAGAGAGCTGCTGGATTCCAGTGAAGGTCGAACGCTGTTTGTACCGATTCTTGATTCTTTCCCATGTGACAAAACAGGTGCCGTCTGAGGCAGGACAGAAATTGTCCCTGAAGGGTGGGGAAGATTCTCATTTCAAAATTATTTAAATTATTTCTACTTAAATTATTTCCTTTTGACTCAGGTTTCTCAGTGCTTCTGCTTTTTCTTGAAATCTTTACTTAGGTCTGACTCTGGGTGATGACAGTAGAAAAGTCAGGTGACTTTTCCTGGAGGTCGTTCCTAAAAATGCTCAGTTGGGAATTAACTATCAAAGGAGAAAAGTTTGGTTAATTAACATAAGTAAGTGCTAAGGACTAAGAAAAATACAGAAATCATAAATTATGTCTTTGTGTGAATATAAAGTGAGGTCTGTCATACAATGACACCTACCCATGGAAATACAAACCCAAGCTAAAATCGTGGTATGTCCTCTGACATGAATACCAGATCTACTCTGTATGGTAGAAGAAAATGGGATAGTTTTTAAATTCTTTTTTTTTTTTTTTTATCCTCTGGCAACATATTCCAAAGAGTTAGAAATTCAAGAAAGTTTCACTTTCAAATTGCTTTCTTATTTTCTGTCTCAATGCAAAAATACTCTCTAGGCAATCAGATTCAGAAGTCTTTCAAGAAAAGAAAACTTGGCTTGTCTGCCTATTAACTACTGCAAAGCGTGTAGGTTCCCGCTGTTCAGTGTTACCACCCACAGCAGTAAGGAGATGCCTATTGTTGTCTTTATCTGTGAAAGAGAAGCCCTAGATTGGATTAGATGATGTGGCTGTGCCCTTAAGAAATATAAGCATTAGAAGTAATGACATTATGGCAGCAGGAATTAATACTCAGCCTCTTTTCTCAGAGCCGTTTCCCTCTCATTTTTTCTTTCTAGAGGAAGAAGATGCGAAGTGAGAGAAGAGCACTGATCTGTTTGGGGAAAAAGAATCACAGCCTATTAGTTAGAAGCAATGAAATTGAGTCAGCTTCAGGGACTCCATTAAGTGCGTGGTGTTTAGGCAGACTGTGTCCCCAGATAAAGTGTGCTGTTGAGGAGGAGAGTACACGAGGAGATAATTGGGCTTGGGAAATCAAGTGTGCTTCAGCAGCCTTACATCTCCTGCTGGGGAGTGAGGGAGGGAGATACATGACCCGCCCTTCTTTGGGCATGAAAACCGTATTGAATAAAATAGAAAGAAATTTCTTACTGAGTGGATAGACTGTCAGACTGTCAGTCTATTCTGAATAATGAAAACAAGGGATGTAATTAAATTTTGTGTCAAACAATAAAGATTCAGATCATGGAGCTATCTCATGCTACCACGTTATTTTTGAGGCATCTGGTTATTTGATTGTAACAGTGGAATGAAATAGTTTGTATTTGCTCAGTAATGACAGCCTCTCTAGAGACATGTATTAAGGTATTGATGTGCCTGGAATTAGCTTGGTAAATAAAACATCATTCCTATGTATTTATTTTCAGTTTAAAAGAATAGGTTGAAATTAGCATGAACTAGAGTACTCTTCCATTCAGATTTACTGATTGGGAAAGTTTTTAGATAGTGGTTGAGGAGAAACACAGTAGTTCAGGTATTATTAATGTTTAGCTTCCTGAATATCTTTTGTTGTCAGAAAGTTACAGTGACAGCAGATTCAACATTTTTATAGTTATTGTTATACTCAGCCAAGAAAAAAGATTTACTACTGTCTTGAAAAGGAAAGATTCAAGAAGTTACTGTCATTGTGTTGTTGTTGTTATTGTTGGTGTTCTGAGGCTAAAACCCAGAGCCTACATACTGCGTTATATCCCAGCCTTCTTTAAGAAAATTTAAGCTAATTTTCACTAAGGTTCCCAGGCTTGGCTCAAACTTGGATCCTTAGCCTCTCAGAGTGCTGGGATTATAGGCCTTGATACTTTTTGAAGTGCCAGGCATTTACTTAGCTAGGCACTTTATGTCTGTGGAAACACACACGTACACACATTTCTTAACACAGGAAAAATTCCTTTTTAAATCTCAAATTGTGGTTTCTTTTCTACCTTTGCCACCTGCATGATGTGTTTGCTCTTTTCTTTGAACATTGATTTCCTCAGAAAAATGAAGAAACTGGACCAAAGTAATTGCTGAAATCTTATCATTCACACACATATATACTTGTATAATACTGCACTTAAAAGAATCTACCTCTAAAGTCATTGTATTAATGCTAATTGTTTATTTTTGTATATAAAGACAAATTTGTTCATATATATGTGAACATATATTTGAATATATATATATGAACATATATGTGAATATATATACACACACATCTTAGAGGAAGTAGCACTTATAGCATGTATATATATATATATATGTATATATGAAGATATACACACACACTAAATTTTAAAATAATCGATTCTGGCTCCTTGCCTCAGTTTTTATTTCCCTAACAATTTATCCTAATTGTTGCAAGATAGTGGTACCCACGTCTTGAATCTAAGAGGACAGTGTTATAAATTGAACAAATATATGTGTTTCTTCTGTTTCATATTTTCAGAATTATAAATGTACATCTGTAGATATCTGTAGAGGAAAACTACGTTAATTTTTCTAAGCCAGAGTCTTCACTGTTGGATTCCCAAATTACGAATATCATATTGCTGGCCTGGAAGTTTATGGTAGAACTGCAGGGCTGTAGAGACAGGGTTTATCCCTTCACAGAGCTCATTTTTCTTAGAAAGTGCTATAACACAAATGAATTAAATAATAGAGTCAGCCTTTAACATAATCACTTGGCATTATTCCCACCTTGACAGAGAGACAGAAACACCAAGACAGTGACAGCGTGTGTCTCTGGGCGGGAGAAAGCCTGCTGAGAAGTAAGACGGTGCTCTGTGGCTTGTTAAGAGGCCTTATATAATATTTAAGAGAATCTAAAGCCCATAGCATTCCTTTGGGCTAATTGTCTTTCTCTCTTGTAAGCCAAGGGCCTATCATAAGTACTTGGTAATCAACAGATTTTGCACTAATATATAGATTTTCCTTATCACAGAGACTTTGTGCTCTAGGGGAATGAAAGATCTAGGCATAGAGGCCATAGTAATTTTGTTTCTATAGTCTGCTACCTATGGATTTAGTTATTTTAGGTAGTCTGAACTTCTAGAGGATTAAGCTAGTATTTAAAAATTTAAATTTTGATTTGGCTTATACCAAGTAAGGCAGATTTGGGGGTTTGATAGATGTGTCCATCACTTTATTTTCAAGACTGAATTTGTAGTTGATGACCAAAAATATGTACATTGTTTTATTTTCACTTACAGATTTCTCATATAGTCCTTGTCACCTGCTACAGAGTGTAAAGTACATGAGGTCAAGAAAGGTGCCTAAGTAGTTCTAGTATGGACTTGTCCTATATGCGAGACTCAACAAGTGTTTGTTGTAAATAGGAGAAATGAATAAAAATTACAGAGCGAGCAAAACCCAGGTTCTCCATGTTTAGAATAGATATATGTAACCCCACCTAGTGGTAGAACCAGCTATTTTCTGAAGTCCACCTTAACATTCAGTCTAAATTTGTTGAATACTTTTGGTGGCAGGAGAGAAAGAGATGAACCAATCCTATCCCAACCCTTCTGATGAGGCAGGCACATACACAAATGAATATAGTATATTCTTCACCTAATAGCACTCTCATTTCCATTTCCTAACCCATAAGATTTTGTGTTGGTAGATACAGGCGGTAGCCATCTTTAAACCTTTGGGTGCTGTAGAAAAGTGATGCAAATTTTTCAGAGACCAGGCGCCCAAATGGCAACCCCAGACCCACTTGTTTACCACAGTGTCCCAACTCTGCCCTTGTGCATGCTGGTGTCCGGTGCCTGGCTGCCAGGAGACTTGGGTTGTGTGCCAACAGAGAGCTCTGCAAGCCCGTTGCGGCACATGTGCCATAGGTTTGCCTGGGAGGTTTTAGAGGTGTGATGCAGAAACAATGGCCAAGACTGAGGTTGCGTGGACTCGCCCTCCAACAGCAGCAATTAAAACCAGTGCCACGAGCCTCCGTTCAACTCTCCACTACGACAAGCACTGTTCTCATCTCCTACGCATTATCTCATTTAATCCCTTTATCCCATCAGACTATTATTATCTCCATTTGACCACTTAGGAGACTGAAGGTCAGGTAGGTTAAGTAATTTGGCTATACAGCTAACAAGTAGTGTTGTTTTGAACTCAGACCCTGGACTGATACTCTTAATCATGACAGAGTGATAATTATAGATACTTCATGAAGAGAAAAACTTAGCCTGCATTCAGAGACTACGTCTTAGAGGAAGTAGCACTTAAGATGGGCCTTCAAGACTGTTGAATCTTGAACTGAGTATGTGGTAGACTCAGATTTTTAGTATTAGATTTGGAATAATAAAACTTAAAAGCCAGGTGTTTCAAGCTCCTAATTTGCATAACGGAAAAGTAAGACTCTGAGGTTAAGTGGCTTGTAGGACAAAGGCTAATGATCGGCCCTAGAGCTGCTCTTCTAACTCCACCAGCCGCTGTTGTTTCCCCACTTTGCACACCAGCTCATGTTTGCTTTTTCATGACCACTTTTTCATATTATTGCCTGAAATATTTCACAGCTTGAAAATGGAGGCCTTTTTGTGTGTTTGTGGATAGTAATAATACTATCTGAGGCATGAATATTAGAAATGTAATAGATGTGGAGATTTGTAGCTGTCTAGAATTTTTGTCTAGAATTTTTTATATAGTGCCTCTGTTTACTCTGATGAAGTATAGACCGTTAAGAATTGAAAGAATGCAAATAAAACTCAAAAAAAAATGGTTTAAACTTTCCCAAGGACTATGCTGCTTCTCATTAGATTTATCCCTGAGTAAACAGCCTTCAGTAGGTCAAAACTGAAGTAATATTTAGCCAGTTCTCTCTGTCACTCACCTACAAGGACAGCATAAGGTAAAATGAGACAAGACATGTTATTATACACATATAAAATAAATGCAAAGTGCCAGCAGATGTGTCTCTTCTTCAGGTATAAACTGTGACTTGTCTCAAAATGTAGTACCATTAAGTAGTTTTGATGTTTCATTAGCTGTCAGTGTCAGATTTATACACGGCTAAATAACCAATTTGGGCCTTGGGTAAATACTCATTGGAAAAACATTTACATTAACCCAAGTGCTCCCTGTTAATTCTTTTCTCCTCCTCAGTTGGCAGTCAAGCCTGGAACTTGAAGTGTTTTTGCTTCCCTACTTTTTTCTTCACTTTTTTTACTAATTTAAAACAAAACTAAACCTGTTCGGCAAAGTCTGAATCAGCAGATATTTTCATCACTTTGGTATAGTCTTTTTATAGACCAGCTAGATTATAGTAATTAGCCTATGCATTTCCTCATTAAAATGTCATTAATGAAATCTTTGTTCTTTTAAGATCTTCCACATAGGGTTTACTGCATTACATTTTGTCATTAACAGTTTACCAGGAGCCACATCTCCTGTTTAGTCAGGAAAAACAAGGTTTACTCTGTACTGTCCAAAGGATAATGGCCAAAGTCCAGACTTGAGTATAGATAAATCTCTGTGTATACACTGGGTGGGGCCCAGGTTTGTGTGTCAGCAGCGATACCTGATGGTCCTGTTTCACACCATCTACTGGAACCCTTTAGGTTTATGGACATCTATCCAATCTGGATTTATCTGAGAGACTAAACCCTTATTTACATCAAGTTTTGCTATTAGTTTTCTTAGTGGAATTTTGGGCAATTCAAATATGAATAAGAATAAATTTATTTCCTAGTGTAAATCATATAGAATACAGTGTGAACAGACAAGAATATAGGTTTTAGAATCAAACCATCATAGGTTCAGATAGTAGCTTCATCATTCACTGGTGATACAACTTTGACTGTTACAATACTTAACTTTATAAACATCAATCATTTCAAGTATACTGTGGACTACTGTACTAGTGGTGTATACTTTATGGACACGTTTGTGTGTAGTTAACACTGCCATCTGGAATATGTGATCTACTAATATGTTACTTTCACAGTTTAAAACGTGTGTGTGTTTGCATAAATATTCTCCCTTTATTTTCCTTGTAAGCATCTTGGACTCACAAAATTCTATCATGGGCACTGTCGATGTAGCTCAGTGGTACAGCTCTTGTCTTAATGTGTATAAAACTCAGAGTTCAATTCCCAGTACACATACACACATGCATGAGTGTACCCATTACACAGAAAAAAATTCTAAAATCAACCAGGTGTAATACAGTGATCAAACTTAATCTTCATCCTGACTGGATTCAAAGATTCCTAGAGTGAGGATTAGATTGGGGGGAGGTTATACACTCATCGATGGATTAATGCTAGGAAGTTCATAGCTAAATGGCTGGGTGTTGGAAGTGGGCTCCAGTTGGATGTAAGTTATGAGTGACATACCTCGGGGAACATAACTAGCTGTCTTTCTTCTCCTATGTTCTCCTTCCAACCCACCATGAAGTGAGCAATTTTGCTCCATCAAGCTTTTCTGCCATGCTGTCCCTACATCAGAATCAACTTACCATGATTTTCAGGCCTGGGACCCAAGTTGACCATTTCTGCCTCTAAGCTGTAATGTCAGGCATTTTGGTCATAGCTGCCCAACACACAAAGCATACTGGTGAACACTTCTATTTCCCACTATTCAGGAGGCTGAGGCTTGAGAATGGCGCCATCCTAGGTATCTGAGGCCAGCCTGGGCAGTAAAGTTGAAACCCTGTTTGTTAATTTAGCAAAAAATAAATGGTAACCTAAAATTTATTTCACTCACCATTCTAACATTATTTAAATCCATTTTTATAATGTTATCTAAATTATTTCACTTACCATTCTAACATTATTCTGTGGGGGTGATGTGAACATATTATGACCATTGAATCAGGAGTATCATGTGTGCTCACAAGCATAGAGGGTAGGGTATCACTTTGCATGGCCCAAGAGTCAGGAGGTAGAATCTTAAGATTAAGATAGTAGCAGTGAGACATTAAGCATTTGTGTTGAGGCTCATTTTGAATACAGATCAGACAAGATCTAGGTGCACGAGGTATGTGATATAAAGAAGAAAAAAGACAATGATACCTCAGTTTATCGCCTTGATTCTTTCCTTGATTCTGGTCACAAAAATTTTTTCACAATTCTGATTGCAGCCAAATTGCAAGCATAAGGTACCACGGTATTAAGGATGAGTTCAAGAATTTTAGCTTGAGCAACTGGAGGGCTGGTGTTACTGAAAGATTAAGGGAAAAATTACATGCAGATAAATTGGAAGGATAGGAAGCCAGGGATTCATATTTTTGTTTTGATTTGTTTTGAAGGAAATAGTAATAGATAACCACATGATTAACCAGGAAATTAGCACCTAGGAGACTAGGAAGATGTCAGAAATCAGTATGTCAGATTTACACTTCTGGGACAGTCGGGTTCCTCCAGCAGGAGAAAGTAGGAGATGGCATAGAACAGGATCCCTCTCTCCAAAACACTCTAAGGAGGACACGGTAAGCAAGGGAAAGTCAGTGATGTAAGGCGAAGGGGAGTGGCAGACGCAGGGAAAGTGTTTTGTAAATGAGGACAGCCAGCTGTGTGGGCTGTGGAGATGCTGAATGTGACCGGGACCACTCGCTATCCGCACAGTAGGACTTCAGCCTTTAAATTGCATCTTTAACACACCAATTATGAAACAGGATCATCTTTGAATCCAGCATTCCTTACACCTGGTCTCTCCAGTCTATCATATATCATTTGTTAGTTATCCCCAGACACTGGGTATTTAGCTCCTTTCTCAGAAAAAAAGTCGAAGGTACTTTTTTCTGGCCATGAATATTTAACTCTCCCCACTATTACAATAACAGGCCTTATTACAGAAAAACAATAAATACAAGAAGATAGAGGATGGGTTTTAAAAACTAATGTATGAAAACACAATTTTACATGAAGGACGTAGGAATTAAACCATGTGCATTTTGTCTCTCCCGAGAGTCATAGCAGTTTGCTAAGGGCCTTTGCCCCATGATACTAGCATAGCTTTTGTCAAGAATAAAGGACAGTTTGCCATCCTCCCTCCTTCTAACCACCCTCCCTATTTTACATGCAGATGCAGCACTCTTCTGAGTAAAGTTTTAGCAGTGCCTTCTTTCTAAAATGAAAGCATTTTCCCTTCACGATTAGCATCTGTTTATAGAATTGTTCATATTTTCGTAATTAGATCCTGCATAGAAATGCAAAGGCTGCAGTGTAAAAGGATAATGAATCTTTATTGCACAGTTGAAATCAGATTTGTGCAAAAGGCACTTTGAAAACAGTAATAAGCAGAGACATGTATTAAATCACCCAGATAAGGCACCCTCTTTATATTTTCTATTTATAGATGGAAATGATGACTACCCAGTGGATTCCATATGACATTTCCTATTACCAGCAAAGGTTTTCAGCTTTGACCATAGAAGTTGCCTAAACACAGAAGTCTGTGTGGAATGAAGGCCCTAGAGAATATTCCTGGAATGAGCCGGGACAGTGTGGAGAGGGCCTTTTGTCTCTTTCCTTTGTCTATGCACAGAGGCCAAGGGTGGCAAGTGGAAGAAGAAAGAAATCATTGGAAATAAGTATGAGTCCTCATGCGGAAGCCCAGTGTCCATTTTACACGTAGAGTAACATTTTGAGAGTCTTCTGTTTGGGACCCTTGAGCTACGCTCTTGTCCTTAGAAGCTCATTTTTACATTTCCCCGTTGCATGCATCGTTTAACAGCAAACACAGAACTTATTCTCAGTCTAAACCCTCCTCGGGTGACTATCTCTTCACTTTCTTGGTAAGCTTCAGAAAGCTAGAGGAGGAGGAAGTGCTGGGAGGAGGGTTAAAAAAAACTGATCATGAGGCTGGAACGTCCACATGAAGTGAACTGCTTAGGATGGCTATTAGGCTGCTGGGGACCTCAGAGAATATCCTGTGTCTTCCATGTCCATTTTACATTCAGAGCTTTATGTAAGATGGCAGTTGCGCCTGGACTATGCTTAGTATCGATTTACTCTCAGGACTGCCAGACTGTTTTAGCATAACTAAAGGGAGAAAACTCACGCACTTCCCCATGTTGTGGAGGAGTCTTTTTAACCCTTCCTTTCTTCTCCTCCTCTGCTTTTGTTTGCTCTGTGTTCCTTTCCTCTTACTAGTTTTTCTTACATGTAGCAACTCCCCGACCAGCCATCTTGACTTTGTTTTGTCTGCTTATTTTAAAGAAAGGGGGAGAGCTCCTTACTACAAGAGCCTTACAGAGAACAAATGGGACAAACTTTTTTGGACAATAGTGTCAGTGAATGACTCGGAGCTCTGCAGGAAGCCTTCCAGTTGCACACTCTTCGCCTTTCCGTGAGAGTGGAAAGGCCTCATTGAAAGCTGGTCATGTGATGGCAGGACCTGGGCACTGCTGAGTGATAACGAAAGGGGATGAATTGATGCTAAATCTGGAGACCAAAAATACCAACATTTTTCACCTGCTTGAACCCTTCTTGCTTTCCCCAGTTGCTGCCTTGCACTTTGCATGCAGTTCAGGAGGAGGAACTGGCCCTCTGGATTCACGATACCTGCTTCACAGTTCACCCAGCTCACACTTGGAACTCATGCCTCTGTTAGGGTTCTTTCCTTTCCCCTCTTTTCCCATAGTGGGGAGCCTGGGACCTCTCTCCTGCATGGTTCTGAGTACATTCGTGGTACCTAGCTCAGAGGACACGTGGCACTATGGAACCCTGGTATTTATTTCTGTCCCTTCAAGTGAAGTTTCCTCCAAATCGGACAACTTTGGCATTTGTTTTGTGTTACAGACTCCTACTTCCTTTTCTGAGAGGCAAAACAACAGAATTTTGACAAAATACATCTGATTAGTTATTCCAAAGAGAACATTGATTTGTCACCCTCTTTTTCTGTTTATAGCTTCTCATATAAAAAATGTATGTTAAATCTTACAACACTGCATCATGTAAAATGTCCGTGCAGGCACACTTGACTGAAGAAAGCAAATCATTCTGTTATTGTAGTTCAGTAACGTTATGTCTCTTCCTTTTTGGTCCTTAACTTCAATCATTATCCAATTGGCTCAAAGTTGGGACATCATAGCATCATCCATGTTTAAAAAGAAGATAGATACAATAATACAAAGAGTGACTGAATTAGTGTGAAATGGTACAAAAAGCTATTTAAATGTGCCTCAACTTTGACTAATACTATTATATAAAAATAATCCTGTTTTTTACAATACTGATTTATTTTTTGTCAGCCCTTATTTATTTATTTACTTACTTGCTTACTTATTCTTTTATTTTAAGATGGAGTCTTGTTAAGTTTCACAGACTGGGCTTGAAATTGCAGTTCCCCTGCCTCAGCCTCCTATGTGTCAAGGATTATAAGCATTGCATCACTGTACCCAGCAAATCACTTTCTTTTTTTAAGGAAAATTCTTCATTCGTTCCCTAGAGCTATCCATAATAGAATAAGTGAGGTCTTAGGAAGTGTCTCTCAAAATGGTTTTCTTTGGATACACATGGCATATTTTGTAATGGATCCTAGCATGTTGAAAGGGAAGTAGTATGGGCTTTAGACAACAGGCTTGATTGCTGTGATTGTAGTTTTATTTGTACTTTATTTTTTACTTGCCCCAAATTCAAGCATTATCATAATGGTAGCACATGTAATGCAATAGTAAGGAAATGACAGGTATGAAGTATATAGCATGAGAAGTCCATAAATATTTACATCATTTCCTTCTAGAAGGTCACTACTATACTTCCCAGGTTTGCACAATGCCCACAGAGGAAGATTGGACTTAATTATACATTTCCAGGAGAGAGTTAGATTTGTCAAACTCTATACCACATTTTTTCTTCCCTTTTGCTTTAAAACAGAAGAGCATTTGTTTTGAGCTCTATGCTCCAAACTGGTGGCTTAATTAAGGATGTATGTTGACTGTCACAGAGGTCGTGGTAAAACTGGCAAACATCATGTGACTATTTTGGTATCTTGGAGCAAATAAAGAGAAAAGACAGGTTTCCGCCCAACCACATTTTTCCCTTCTCTATCCTCCCAAGCTCATTCTTGCACTGCAACATTTCACTTCTAATCTGTTAATTAAATCATTTCAGTCCATTTTATATAATTTTTAATTTAGCATTCATTTTCAACTTAGCTTTTGGCTTCATTTACAGATAATAAACAGTGCTGCATACAACACATGTTCCACAAAACACTCAGTCATACACATACAGATGCCAATAATTTTTTCCAGTATGTCAGGCACATTAAAATTAAAGGCAGCATCTCCCCTCACCCTTTCCATTACTGAATGTGCACCCTGTTTGAATAATACATACTTCCTGACAGTCAGCAGTAGGCTAATGTGTAAAAATTATGTGCAGCGTGTCACTGGTACCTTTTTGAAAATTCATGGTTTTCCCAGACACAGTCTGCAGAAGGTTTCTGGAATGGTAACTCCTATACCTCAGATCTGCACCTTTGGCTTAATATCTACAAGCAGGAGAAGTTTTTGAGATCTCTGTGGATTTATAATCATATCTTCATTATTGATAAAAAATGAATGTGACATTCAAATTACCTCTTTTTAGCTTATCTTTTGAATCATAGTCTGAACATAGGAGTATCATTAGCTTTAGATGAAACGTACAAGTTTCCAAGTCTTTGAGCTTCTGAGTTTATGCAATTGTTTGGAAAGACAGGTAGCTCTTTATGTAGCTAAGTCCTTTGAATTCATCTCGTTTCTTTATTCATGTGTGTTGTGTGGCCCTTATTTAGAAATGTCTTCATGATTGTGTCTAACATAGTAACGCGTAGTAGCTTTAGTTTCTTTGCCTGACATCTGTCATCAAAGCAGGTATCCTTGCTCATACTCTCTGAAACGCTAGCCAGCGAGCAGGCACAGTTCACTCAGCCTGCGCTCTGTGCTGGGGAGTGCAGTGGGTGCCCAGATGCGGTGATGATCAAGACTAGCGTGGTCTCTTCCTGACCAAGATGATAGTCTAGGATGAAAACGAACACATTTTACAAATACTGGCTGCACAGGGAAAAGTATGTGAAAATACTTCTCATAGAAGTCTAAAAAGTTATGCCCAGGAGCCCTCACCTCGTGTGGAAGTTTGAGACCCCCCATTCCCGGTCTGGCAGTGTTTAAGCTGAGGGCTGAGATTCTGTGATATGAAGAAGGCAGCAAGGAGGGACGCTGTATATACCAGGTTCTGTGAGTTGAGAGCACATAGCTAGCATCAGTCCTAAAACAAATGAAGGACAGAGTACTGCGAAGTTAACAAGACTGATTTTCTGAGGGCCATCTGTGGCCATACCTTGCTTAGTATCCAACCGCTTTGAAACTTGGTATTTCACACGTTTTTACAGAAAAAATTTATTCCTGTACTCATCTGGTACTTTATGTGCAAGCTAGAGCTTGTCAGCATCTGTTGTCTCCTGACTCAATTCCCTTTTTAGCCAAAACACTTTATGTGGTGCTCGTCACACCTCCCAGAACCATCCTCTTGTAGGAAAGTTAGGCGAGAGGTCGGAGAGACGAGTCAGGCGATCACACAGTGTGGGGGTGGGGGGAGATGGCAGCAACCTGGTTGACACTGGCGGCGGCGGTGGAGATGGTTAGGAGTGGATTAAATTGAGAGCTCCTCGGGGCTGAAGTGGACAGGACTTTCAATCAGTTGAATTGAAGAAAAAGGAAAACATCAAGGATAAATGGCACTGCAGGTTTTGGTTTGAGCAGTTGTGTAGATAGTAGTAATTTTTCACGTTGAAAGTGAGAACATACTTTTGTACCTGTCGCTGGGTTGCTGTCTGAATGTGAAGACCACAGGCCATGAGCTCATAAAACATGTGGCATTAAAGTTCTTTTCTACATAGTATTTTCTTTTTCAGTTGGACAATGGAATTTGGCTTGAGTAATAAGTTTTCCCTCTTTTTGGATTGTTTTCTGCTAAAATCCTAACAGCAACTCACAAGGTGGCCCACTAAGAATTTTATAGACTGGAAGTAAGTAATTTCAGAAACTCCTAGCTTAGTTTTAACCTTGTTTTCTTCTTTTCCCCTTTATTAAGTTTATTGGTACATTTTAGGTATATATTATGATCACATTCATCATGGAGAATTTGTACCTAAACATGATGTATCTTCATTCTCATTTTCCCATTCCCCTATTAATCTAATTTTCTTCAGCATGTGTATCCTTGAATGCTAGTGCTATATTGTACGCTAGAAAAATCTTTAAATTTTTCTCCCATTAACTTTTAGCACTTTTGTTGCTGAGTATTTGCAACTATAAGTCCTCCCATACTTCAAACTGTGGATATTTTCTTTCTAGTCTCAAATCTCTAGTATATACAATTTTTCCTTTATTGAATCTGGACAGAATTTTGGAAAGTCATGTGGATCCTGAAAGATGTAGGATTGGACTCAAGTCACAGCTCATTACTGCACAATGCTTTATTTGTTTCATTTTAAACAGATGAGCCACAGTGGGTGCTCCTTGTGCCGCTCACATCGTCTTTACCCTTCCCTCAAAGCACACTGCCCCACTTCCACTGGGCAGGCTCTGTGTTCCTCTGTTAGCATTAACTCTGCCTTGTCCAAGAGATAGGCAGAAAGTAAAAGGGAGCTAATTCCTACCTGAGCAACCCACAGCCCATGACTAATGGGCATTGTTGTGTAATTCACCAGCAACTTTCCCTTTAAATGAGACAGAGAACTCTTAGAGTACCCTTTCTGCACTGCCTTCTAAAGCCTCCTCACTGGGACTGACTGCTAGTCACTCATGGTACTAGTTGGCTCACTGACACACAGTTGTTCCCTACCTACTCTGCTTGTTTTACTTCATCACTTCCCTCTGTGTTCCATGTTACTTCCTAAATAAACCTTTTAGGGTTTGTTTTTGAGAGTATCCAGTTGAGATACCCACTATGAACTTCAGTTTCCTCATCTTTAGAACGATTTTGTTAGAGTAGTTGGTTACTTCACATGGGCGTCTATGTTAGTCCTTCTGATTCGTTATCACTAACTGCTCACACTCATCTTTTAACATAAAATCTTGTATCTTGTTCATGTCAGTCTGTTGATCTCAGCTCCTGAACTGCATTAGAGCCCCAGGTGTAGGGAAGTTCTTTAAACTACAGAAGAAACTAGGTAGATAAATTACTCCCAAAACCTGTGGTTTGCAGACAGATTTGTGGGATGGGTATGTGTCTCTAAGGCAAAGCACTTTCTGCTTCTTGGAACCTTGTCTTGTTTTTTTAAATTCTAAATATTTAAAATCTCACTGTTGGGCACTTTAGTGGTATACTTTTCTACACTGTTGGGGCTATGAAATTCCTCCCATGGCTTCCTTTTTTATCTTTCTATTCTTCAAGATGCAGTTCACTGTATCAAAACAAATTTTTTTTTCCTGGAATAGACAGTACTTTAGATTGTCTTCACTTATTTTTCTATGAAATGTATTTCATAGGCTCTTTTCTTTTCTCTTTTTCCCTCCCTTCTTCTCTCCCCAAACTTCTTCAGTTGTTTCTTCTAATTAATTATACCATTTGGCCAGATTTTCCTCAAGTTTTCTTTGCATCCATCAGCAGTTATTAACAAGAAAATATATTTTCTCTGCAGAGAAGCCAGGTTGGTCTGTGATACTGGTTTTCAGACTTCTCAACACATACAGGCATTCCCAGCCAATTCCCCATCAGTGTTCACATAAAGTAGGCTCTTCTACTCTGTAACCACCTAAAGGCAGGGACTAGAAGATAAAGAATGTGAGACAGCCGGGCGTGGTGGCTCACACCTGTCATCCCAGCACTCCGGAGGCAGAGACAGGAGGATTGCTGAGTTCGAGGCTTGCCCGGGCTACATAGTGAGCTCAGGGCCAGCCTGAACTACAAAGCGAGACCCTGTTTCAAAAAAAAGAAAAAAAAAAAGAATGTGAGACAGACTGGTTAAAGTAACTTTGAACTTTACATGCAGAGTCCAATTAGACAAATTGAAATGAAGAGAAGTTAAAATGAGGTCAATCAGCAGTTATAGTTTAGTACATATAGGTTATTGCATATGGCTGAGTGCACACACCCTCTTTATTCCTAGCCCATTCTAGTTGTTTTATCTCCAGATAATAAAAACTAAAGCCCTTTATTCTCAGAATCACAGCTACAGTTCCGAATGTGACTTAGACTTGCTCAAGACTTAGAAAGTAAAAGTGAAATCGAGGTGCCTCATTTTTGGCTTTAGTTCCTTGTGTCTGACAAGCAGCTTAAGGAGAAGCTCCTTCTGCAGTGGCATCTCAATGTCCTGTTGTCAGCTTCCTGAATGTCCAGAGGCAGCTCCGGTACAACTTCTTCAAGCTGGGTTGCCTCTTTGCCAGTGTAGAGTGTGCAGCATACTTTCAGCGATTCCCATTAGACTCTTGAAATCACTGTATAGCTTTCTCCTGTAGATACAGACCTATGGCAAAATTTAATCTAAAGATTAGTTTCAGGGGCCGGAGGGTTAGCTCAGTGGTTCCGGCGCCTGCCTCGCAAGTGCAAGGTCCTAAGTTCGATCCCCAGTTACCACATATAATGCTGGGCGTGGAGACACGCCCACCAACAATCAACACCGCATACCACAATGCCGGACGTGGTGGCTCACACCTGTCATCCCAGCACTCGGGAGGCAGAGACAGGAGGATTGCTGAGTTCGTGGCGGCTTGCCTGGGCACCATAGTGAGCTCAGGGCCAGCCTGAACTACAAAGCGAGACCCTGTCTCAAAAAGCAAAAAAAAAAAAAAAAAAAAAAAAAAAAAAAAAAAAAAAAAAAAAAAAAAAAAGATTAGTTTCAGTAAGAGATTAAGAACATGCAGATTCTTGCAACTTCAGCATAAGATTTTTGTTGTTACTGTTGTTATGTTAAGGCAAGGCATTTTCCTTGTCACTTAAAGGAAGGACTTTCCAGCCCCCTTGAATAACCAAATTGCCAGCATCAGTACCCTTGCATTTCAGGGCCCGGTATTAACCTGAGGGACCCGTTAACGTGCAGTGCAGTATTGTCACCATCCCCCTGATAGCCAAGGTGGCTACTGACTGGCCACCAGGCAAGTGTCTTATACAGCATGATATGCAGGACAGAGGATGATTCATGCCCCCAGCAGAATAGAGTGGGACAGTGCAAAGTTCTGTCATCATGCACAATTTAAGTATGAACTGTTTTTCTACAATATTCACATAATACTTTTGGACCATGGTTGGCAGAAAGCAAATGGAAAAGTTGACTAACTCGTGTATTTCACCTGGTACTGTACTGAAACTAAGAATTGGAGTGCTTCTATGAGTGTGGATTTGCACCAATACAAAGTTGAAAAATCCCAGAGCAGAAACTCTCTTGATGCCCAAATAGTTCAGTCATGTGTTCCAACAATAGCTGCTTTTCACTAGCAGAAAGAAGGCTATACTGCAACCCTACTGATTTTTATAAGAGGCTGTTTCCCATATCAACACTTGTATTAATCACTTTGCTGTCACTCGGACAAAATACCCAATACCTGCAACTTAAAGAAGAGATTGATTTTGGCCCTGGCTTACCCCATAGTCAGCTGGCTCCAAAGCAGGAACAGCATTGGGGAAGGCATGGTGAAGGACAGGCACTGGACCCATGGTGGTCAAGAAGCAGAAAGAGTTGGAGAGAAGAATGTACCTTTCTGCTCTCGCCATTGACCCACCTTCAGCCAGCAACCACTTCCGAAAAGCACATTCAGCTGTTGGACTCCTTAGTAGATGAATCCACTGGTGACCATGACCCCCGTGATCCAGTCACCCTCAGAACACATAAGACTTTAGGGGAGTGTTTTAGAACCAGACCATAACACATTTACTATTGAAAATTCCTCAAGTGGTTTCTGATTTTTCTTTTGTTACTGGACTCTGATGGAGATGTACTGAAGCAGGTTTTGTGCTTTGAAGTCCCAGACCCAGAGAAGAACAAAGTCTGCAGAGTCATGCGTGCTGGTCTGCTGGCCTGCCCCGTGGGTACGCTGCTCCATAACGCTGTGTCTACAGGAAAACAAGAGCAGTGCTAGTCAGGTCGCCGAGCAGTTCAGAATGCCTCAGGTCTTGAGGTCCTACTGCATGGAACTTGTCCTGGCTCCTCTGTACATTCGGTTCCTGAGGATGGGGGCCCTGAGACAAGTCCCTGCTGGGTTCGGCATCCTTCTCTCTGAAGCAGATGACATGTTACTTTTCTTCCCGCCTTAGAGGTAAGGGGAACTGTGGCAAAGTGGAATGATTTGATGACCCTTGAAGAAAAGAGAAAGGAGAGATGTGCAGCCCACTGCCTCATAGTTCCTTATCCATCAGTAATGCGAAAATGAGTGCCTAAGTTGTTGGGGGACAGTGAGGCAGCTGAAGGTTTGGCCGTGAAGGTAAGCCAGGGTTCCTGCCCTCGGGTCTTCGATAGGCACTGAGGAGCACATTTCCACTGACTATCTTCCATTCATTATGTTAATTTTCCACCAAGTCCCAGCCCCACCTCCACCAATTATTTTTGTCTTGGCCTTTAATTACAACATTATATGACCATTCAGATTGATACTAATTAAATCATTACTTAATTCACAAAGTGTGTGATAATGCTAATGCTTCTTGTCAGCTGAAATTACAACATGGCACCTACTCCCTTCATTCTCCGTAGAAGGGGCAGGGGTGATTCCTACACCAGATATCTTATGTTTTGCCCCTGGTAGCTAGCTGACCCATCATCCAGAACCTGCCATTTTCAGAAAATAGAAAAATAATGACAAATACAGCTTACCTCCAGTTTACTACTATCATAAAATCATGATTCTCAAGTTTGTTTGTTTGGCTTTTTTTTTTTTTTCCTGAGATAGGGTATGCTTCTCAGGTTTCGTGGAAAGTGTCTTGATATTTAAGGAAAAATAGTGTTAAGTTTTAAAGTAATATTTGCTACCATATTTTCTTGTCATTTTTTTTGCCTGTATATTTTTAACAGAGTAAAACAGTAGCTTGTCTCTTTTGCATTTTCAAAGCAGATTTGTTTTCTGCTCAATTAGACTTGTGATCACAAGAACACAAAGTAGTATTTTTCTCATTCTGGAGAGAGACATTGGATGATGGGCAAATTGTCAGGAATAATTATACCAAATGATGGAATAAAATCCAATGGAAAATATCTCTCTTGATAGTGATACATTTTTATTTAAGACACAATGAGCATCAAGCACATTTATGACAAGGTGAAATTGACAAGTGGCCCTCTGCCATGATTTTATTTTTAATTGCTAGTAAACTAATTAGCTGGAACAGCATGTTGTATAATCTAAAAAACTCGTTCATGTATTCTCCAATAAAAGTAAGATATGTGATGTGGAAAAGTTCTCCAAGAGCTAGCTACTGAAAAAAAAAAAAAAAACCTTTTAGACTTTTCTATGTAAATACTTCAGGGTGAAAGGCTTCTCCTTGCCCAGGGAGTAGCATGGTTCAAGATTAGAACAGGAATTAAGGAAGACAAATGAGTTTTGTTTTTATTTTCAAAACCAAATTGTACATCAAGATAACAACCAATTCCTTAAATACATTTAAGTTCAATGTAATTGACTCATGTAAGCCTGAGATTCACACTGTAGGACTAAGGCTTACAATCCACCAATAGTGACTTCTCCGGTACAAGGGGGAAGCAAACTTTTTCCATAAATTGACAGAAAATATTTTTAGCTTTACAACCATTCATTCATTATCATAACTACTCAACACATATTCTAGAACAAGAGTAGCCCTAGGCAGTGCATGAGTAAAATAATGTTCCAGTGGAATTTTATGGACCCAAAAGTTGTATTTGATACACTGCCTCTTATTTTTCTCAACTCTATAAAATTATGAAAACCATCCTGGGCCAGAGATTTAGCTCAGTGGTTCCGGCGCCTGCCTCGAAAGCGCAAGGTCCTGAGTTTGATCCCAGTAACTACATACAATGCTGGGCGTGGTGACTCATGCCCACCAGCAATCAACACCACATACCACAGTGCCAGGTGTGGTGGCTCACACCTGTAATCCCAGTACTCAGGAGGTAGAGACAGGAGGATTGCTGAGTTCAAGGTTTGTCTGAGCTACATAGTGAACTCAGGGCCAGCCTTAACTACAAAGTGAGACCCTGTCTCAAAAAGTAAAAGAAAACCATCCTTAAAGCATAAGCTGTACAAAGATAGTGGATTGGATGTGGCCCAAAGGTTATAGCTTCCAACTCCTGTTTTTGTGTTTCGGTGCATGGCACATAAAGTTAATTTATTTAAATTTTTGCTGTGTGTCAGGCAGGGTGCTTAGCACCAAAAGATATTCATAGTCAAGTCCCTTTCCCAAAAAAATCTTACAACTGAGTTGGAAAGAACATGCATATAGGCAAGGCTGAATTATACAGTGCTCAAAGTTGAATAATAAATGTCATTCTGTGATAAAAGCCATTACAGATTAAAAAAGGGAAGGTCACTTTGGCTCAAGGAGACACTCTGCGGAGACATGACTGCTGGGTAAGATAAAAATGGAGGGATATCACCTGGATCCAGCTGGAAGAGGCTGTGGACCTTGAGCTCTCAGGAGCGTAACACCTTCTG
This sequence comes from Thryonomys swinderianus, assembly GCA_004025085.1. Taxonomy (NCBI): domain Eukaryota; kingdom Metazoa; phylum Chordata; class Mammalia; order Rodentia; family Thryonomyidae; genus Thryonomys; species Thryonomys swinderianus. The sequence goes on along the minus strand of PVIC010000979.1, from coordinate 827 downwards.
GAGGGGAGGGCCTGGGATGGTCAGTTACTCTTGTCCTTGCTCTTTCCTCTCCATTCCTTCCCACACAGAATTTCACAGCTGATACTCAAGGACTCCACCTAGATACTACCTTTAGTGACTTCTTATTCTTTTTAAATGTTCTGTATCTATTTTCCCATCTTTTTCTTCAATTCATTTTTGGTATATTCCGAAGTATTTCAGACAGAAAGATTCTTTCTTTTAGGTATGTGAGTTTTATTTTTGTTTAGATATGTGCTTATCACTAACTAAAATTTAATATTAGCTCACAGGTTGTTTTTCTCTTTGGGTAACATCTACATACTATTAAGTGTACCTGAATTAAATGTAGCTTCCCTGAGATTCAGCAACTCTTATCCTTATACAACCCAAGGAGCCAGTGTTCTAATTTCCTGTGCTTTAGATTAGTTTTGCCTGTTTTCATAGAAATGGGTAATATAGATGTTATCATTTGATTTCAGCCTCATATAGTTTGCCTTTACTTGCTTCATGTAAAATTTGTAAAAGCAAAGATCTAAATGGAGTTATTCCCCCTTAGGAAAGTATACTCTTTAGTGCAGTTGTCCAATATTCTATTAATAAAAATAAAAACATAAAAAACAATTTTGTTCACCCAAAAGAATTTAAAAACTCACATTGGAAAGACAGATGTACACCCTTGTTCATAGCAGCTCAGTTCGTGATAGCTCAATCTTGGAAACAACCCAAATGTCCATCAACTGGAGAGTGGATAAAGAAGATGTGGTTTTTTTACAAAATGGAGTATTACTCTGCCATAAAGAATGACAAGATCGATCCATTTAGGTGCA
>PVIC010000978.1:37812-102219 GCA_004025085.1 Thryonomys swinderianus | reverse complement strand
AAAAAAAAAAAAATGTACTGAGTACAAATTTTGTAACATGCAATAGGTCTGTTCATGAGAATGAAATAACTTGAGGGAAAACACTTAGCCTAGCTGGGACATGGTAGTGCACACCTGTAATCTCAGCATTTAGGAGGCTAAAGCAGGAGGATTGTTATGAATCAGAGGCCAGCCTAGGCTGCATGGGGAGTTCAAGGCCAGGCTGAACCTCACTGTGAGACCCCCACCCCCATCTCACAAAATCAAAACGTTAGGCCTAAAGGGTTATGGTCATTGTTTCCTGCCATCAAAATCAGTTGCAAACATCTGACTGGTCAGGGCTGATCTGAGTGAGAACTAGTGTACCTTGTTACCTGGAAGGCACCCAAGCCCTGCTGGGCCCCTCCTCACACCAGCATACCACCACACGGCAGATCACCTACTTCTAGTCTAGGCTTGAATGGCAGCTCCTCTGTCACACTGAGGAATGGACTTTAGAATGTGAAAATGTCTTTTGTGTTTTCATCAATGAATCATAGTTTGAGCTTAAAAGATGCACCCACTAAATTGTGTGCAGCAGTGTGGACCTGTAGTCCCCTACTAGGACCTGAGGCAAGAGCCTCGCTTGAGTCCAGGCGTTTGAGACCAATCTGGATGACACAGCAAGACCCTGTCTCCTAAAACAAAACAAAAGTCAAGTGTAGTGGCACACACCTGTAATACCAGCACTCTGGCAGGAGGATCACAAGTTTGATCCAGCCTAGGAAATGTAGTGAATTATCGAAACCCTGTTTCAAAAACACTAAAAAAAAAAAAAAAAAAAAAAAAGCCGGGCTTACTGGCTCATGCCTGTAATCCCAGCACTTGGGAGGCAGAGGCAGGGGGATTGCTGAGTTCGAGGCTTATCTGGGCTACATAATGAGCACAGAACCAGCCTGAACTACAAAGTGAGACCCTGTCTCAAAAGAAAGAAAGAAAGAGAAAGAAAGAAAGAAAGAAAGAAAGAAAGAAAGAAAGAAAGAAAGAAAGAAAGAAAGAAAGAAAGAAAGAAAGAAAGAAAGAAAGAAAGAAAGAAGAGAAAGAGAGAAAGAAGGAAAGAGAGAAAGAAAATATTAAAGGACCTGGGGATGTAGCTGAGTGTGAGGCCCCTGAGTTCAATTCCCAGTGCTTAAATAGAAAAAAAAGTGACAGTAAGATTCACTCCTAATTTTAACTTTCTCCAGGAAGTTCATAAAGCATACTGTTATTCAAATAGTATTAGCTGTTGAAATGATAGTAATATGGAATGCATTTCACATGTAAGAATGTTTCTCCTGTCAACTGAGGCTGAGTTCATTAAGCAACATTACCAGGTTTAAAGCAGAAGCTGAACCCCAAAGTCCTTTAGACCTGATAAAACAGGCAGGGCCAGATTATTTCACAGCATCCCTGTACCATTGTTACATGAGGACGACCTGTCCCGCAGAAGGGCAAGTCTCATACTCAGTGGCTGAAACTCTCAGAACGGACAGTGGCTAAGTGCACAGTCGACTCCACTGGGCCAACAACATCCCAGACATTCAAACACTTCTTGCAGAAAACATGCTTAAGAATAACAGAGAAGGGCTGGAGGATTAGCTCAGTGGTTCCAGCGCCTGCCTCACAAGCGCAAGGTCCTGAATTCGATCCCCGGTGACCACATACAATGCTGGGCGTGGACACTCACGCCCACCAGCAATCAATACCACATACCACAGTGCGGGTCGTGGTGGCTCACACCTGTCATCCCAGCACTCAGGAGGCAGAGGCAGGAGGATTGCTGAGTTCGAGGCTTGCCTGGACTACACAGTGAGCTCAGAGCCAGTCTGAACTACAAAGACCCTGTCTCCAAAAAAAAAAAAAAAAGAGTAACAGAGAAAAGCCCCAGGCCTCACATACATCACATCCTCAGAGCTCTGTCAATGTGTCCTTCTGAGCTACCCCTCATAAATTTTACCACCATCAAGTCTAGCGTGCCTTAGCAGATTCCTTGCAGATTCTACTACGCTAGTCCTCTTGACTTTGAAAATGTTCTTTACTCCATCATAATTCCACACTGAGTCCTGTGGCTTCCCAACACGGACTTCAGGCATGACTCCATGCAGACGCAAGGTCCACAGTTCCAGCTCGTCTGTCCACTCAGCAGGAGCGGAGTAAAGGACTTCGATCATTTTCCTTGCTTTTTAACTGATCATTGATATTGCTCCCTACATCTTTATGTCTCAGAACAACTGTTCTTATCAAAATGCCAATAGTTTTGAATTTATTTTCTCTGGACAGTCTTCTGCGAACAAACATGATTTCATTATGTCACCATCAAGAGATAACTTTCCTTGCTTGGCTAACAAGCCACTCAAAAACTTCATTGGGTTGCTATTTTTTTTCCAAGATATACTACTGTAATGAGATATTCATTCTATTTTATGTTCTCCAGTATTTCTGACTGGAGCCTTCCTGTGAGCTGGGAACATACTTCACAAAGAATTCTGAGTGGTCATGCCAACGAGAAGCAGCATCATCAGACCATAGACATCATCCTTGTCCATTCTGTATTTATTTTTGTAATATTGGGGGGTCAAAGCCAGGACTTTGCATCTTTACCAATGACATATTACCCCACACCAACACATCTAATAATAAATAATACATACTGCAGAGTGTCCTAAAAGCCTGACCAATGTGTGGTGGTGCACACCTGTAATTCTAGCAAACTGGGGAGCTGAAGCCAGGGATCCCAAATTCAAGTCCTGCCTGGGCAACTTAGGGAATTATCAAGACCCTGTCTCCAAATAAAAAAATAAGAAGGGCCAGAGATTTAGCTCAGTGTTTCCAGCGCCTACCTAGCAAGCGCAAGGTCCCTGGTTGAATCCCAGCAACCACATATAACAGTACCCAGCATGGTGGCCACGCCCACTGGCAATCAGTACCACATGCCACAAATGCAGGACTGGTTGGCTCAAACCTGTAATCCCAGCACTTGGGAGGCAGGGGCAGGAGGATTGCTGAGTTTGAGACAGGAAGATAACTGTGAGTTTGAGGCTTGCCTGGGCCACATAGTGAGCTCAGGGCCAGCCTGAACTGCAAAGTGAGACCTTGTCTCAAAAAAATAAAAATTAAAATTAAATTAAATTACATTTTAAAAATAAGAAATAGCCTGGGGTTCAGTGCAGAGGTCCAGGGTTCAAATGAGAAATATGTAAATGGACAGTACATCTTAAATATATATAATATTTATTATTCAATTACCTTGAGGATGGAAAAAATTTCTTGTTTTGTTCTGTTTTGGTACCAAGAATTGAATTCAGGACTTTGCGTGTGTGAGGCAAGTGTGGTGCCACTGTGCTAAATCTTTGGCCTGGTAAAACAATTTTTTTAATGAAATAAAATAGCACATGGAAAAATTGACAGGTTTGGGGGAGTTGTTTGTTTATTTGTTGTTGCTTTTAGACAGTCTCACCGTGTAGCTCAGGTCACTTCGAACCTGCGGTGGTCCTACTCCTCAGCCTCATAGGATTACAGCCACTTTTCACCATGTCTTGCAAAAAACTTGTAGTTTTGGGGGTTATTTTTGTTGTTTTGGTTTTTTTGTTTTTTTGTGCTACCAGAGGTTGAACTCAGGACCTTGCGCTTGCAAGGCAGGTGCAGTACCGCTAAGGTAAATCCCAGGCCAAAACTTATAGTTTTAAACAATTATATTATAAATATATATATAAAAGTTCTAAAATTTATGACCTAAGGTGCCACTTGAAGAAGTTAAAAAAATAGGGGTTTAACTCAGTGGCAGCATACCTGCCTTGCAAGTGCAAGATCCTGAATTCAATCCCTGGTACCAGAAAAAGAAAAAGAAGTTAAAAAAGCACGGAAGTTCCAAAGTAGAAAACATAACAAAGGTAACCTTAGAAATTAATGAAATGGAAAACAAGCAATAAAGAAATTTAACAAAATGAAAGCCCATTCATTTGAAAACATCAACACAATTAATAACACTGAATTAAACATTTTCAGTGAGTGCATTGTATAATATGTGAATTATATCTTTTTTTCCATTACTAAGGATTGAACTCAGGGCCTTCATATTGAGCTACATCCCAACCCCAACACCACCACCACCACCACCCACACTTTATTTTGAAACAGGGCCTCGCTAAGCCCCTACATTTCCAGGAAGGGCTTGAATTTGTGATTCTTTGGCCTTAGCCTTCGAGAGTTCTAGGATTACAGATGTATAGCACTTTAACCAATCTCTCATAGTGGGGTTTAGACCCAGACAATGTTGACCTGTGTCTTCAGACCCTTTCTTGTATCTTATTTTGAAGTCAATTGCTAGCCAGGGATCAAACTTTTGATCCTCCTGTTGTTTGGCATTTTCTTAAAATATCAAACATGCACCTGACCACAAAACTTACTCATTGCACTGCTAAGTAATTATCCTAGAGAAATAAGACCTATGTTTTATTTTATATATATATATATATGTCTATAGCAGCTCTATTCACATAGGGAAAATATGCTTTCATCAATAGATAAAGGGACAAAATAGAGTATATGCACACCGTGGCCTAATGTTCAAGGAACAAGCTGCTGATACCTGAAAAAAACGAGTGAATTTCAAAATGGTTAAGCTGAGAAAAAGAGGCAAATTCAGAGTACAAAATGTGTGTTTTCATTTGTATAAGGTTTATATAAAGGTTTTTTAATATTAGGCCTTAAACTCAAGGCCTTTGGACTGAAGTACATCTCCAGCCCTTTATTAATTTTGTTTATTTTGAAACAGAGTTTGACTAAATTGCTCAGGTTGGGCTCAAACATGCAATCCTCCCAGTTCAGCCTCCCAGAGTCCTGGAATATAGAAGAAATTTTAAATACAAATTAATCTCTTATGACAAAAAGCAGACCAGTGGTTCCCTGGGGGCAACCAGGTATTAAGACAAAGCTATAGTAATTAAAGGTAGGAATGGACATTAGGACTGACTAGAAATTTTGAGAGCAGTGCCTCCTCGTGCATGGGGACGCCATACTGGAGGAAGGTGGCACACAAAGCCATTAAGGGACAGGACTGCTGGGCAGATGGAGAATCTGACCTGCTACCAAAGACTCAAAGCAAAGCTGAATGTGGCAGTGCATGCCTATAATCCCAGCACTTGGAGGCTGAGGCAGGAGGATCTCTGCATCCAGGCTACACACCCTGTCTCAAAAATAAATAAATAAACCGGGCGTGGTGGCTCAAGCCTGTAATCCCAGCACCCAGGAGGCAGAGGCAGGAGGATCACTGAGTTCCAGGCTTGCCTGGGCTACATAGTGAGCTCAGGACCAGCCTAACTACAAAGTGAGCTCCTGTCTCACAAAACTGAAAAATAGGGCTGGAGATTTAACTCAGTGGTTCTGGCACCTGCCCCTGGGTGGATCCCTGGTAACCACAAACAACAATAATGGGCATGGTGATTCACACCCACCAGAAATCAGTACCACATATCACAGTGCCAGCTGTGTTGGCTCATACCTGTAATTCCAGCACTAGGGAGGCAGAGGCAGGAGGACTGCTGAGTTTGAGGCTTGCCTGGGCTACATAGTGAGCTCAGGGCCAGCCTGAACTACAAAGCAAGACCCTGTCTCAGAAAATAAAATAAATAAAATAAAATAAAGCAGAATTTTTAAAAAGAACATACCAAGATCCTCAAATGCACAGTGGCTCCTATCACATGTAGGGTGAGTATTAACTATCCTGAAAATGGGGTATATGGAAAAAACTACAAGATTGGGGGAAAAAAACAGCTGAGGAATGAAGAAACAGTGTGGCCTCCCCAAACAGACACTACACATCAAAGGCTTCATTGGAATCAAGAGTTCCTGTCTGGACAAACCGGCAGCTAAAGCAGATGTCGAATCAGTGGAAGATGTTTTCAACACCCCAAAGTGTCAACTTCCCAGTAAAAGCAGGAACCTATGAAGAGCTTCAAGTCCCCCAAAAAAACAACAAATCCAGCACAAAGGGAACAAGGGTTCCCACCAGCAAGGCATAAAGACTGAAAGGCTGGCAGGTTTATGGTGGGGATTCTGAGCTTTGGAGAAAAAGATACTCAAATTAAAACAGGGAGACTCACATAGGTAGAACTAATGGCCACTATTTAAAGAAATAATAGGAGCTGGAGATGTAGCTCAGCGGCCCAGTGCCTGCCTGGCCAGCACAAGGTCATGAGTTCGATTCCCACAACAACAACAACAAAAAAATTAAAAGAAATACTAGAACTCTTGGAAGCAGAGAAAGATGACAAGTGGCTGCCCAGTTCCTGGTGAACTTCTGTCCCCAGTTCTGGCAGCCTTCATGCCCACAGCCCAGCTGGTTTCTTGGGTAACCCTATCCTTCACACCCTCATTGGCTAACAGTCCCAGCCCCAGGCTACGGCTGGCCTTTCCCTGTGAGGAACAATACAACTTCCAGGTTGTTTACTTTGCACACAAAGCAAACCACCTCTTTTGGTTTGATTTTTCACATGACTGCTGTGCCAGATGGCATAGAGAAAGCTAAGGATGCAGCAGGAAAGGGATTTACCAATAGAAAAGGAATATAGGCAAGAAAGAGTTTATTTAGATCATATTATATTAAAATGGGCAGCTGAAGGGTTTCTGAAAGAGGAATCAGGCAGTCAGGGCAAGAGACTGGGGTTTGCATAAGGGAATGAAGACGTGGGAAAGGTCTGAGTCTGCAAATAGAGATGTCTTAGATTTTCCAGGGCATCTGTTCTTTGTTAATCTTTTTTTTCCCCTGAGTATGGAATTTCAGACCTTGTGCTTGCCAGGCAGGCGTGGCACCAGTGAGCTACACCCCAGCCCTGTTCTTTGTTATCTTTCAGGAACACCTGTATTCTAACTAAAGTTGCACATCAAAGTTGCAAATTGTCACGGTCTGTGGCTTAGGCCTCAAAAGAAAGGGGGTCTTGGCTGGGGATTTAGCTAGGTGCTTCCGGCGTCTGCCTGGCAAGCACAAGGTTCCAAGCTGCATCCCCAGTACCACATACAATAGCACTGGGCATGGTGGCAAGACCCTGTCTAAAAAAAAAAGGAGGTGGGTCTTTAGATTGACATACAGTTTTTAAGGCCAGGGATTTAGCTCAAGTGGTACCCCAGCTACTTTGGAAGCACAAGGGCCGGTGTTTGAACCCTGATACCACAAAAAAAAAAAAAAAAAAAAAGAGAGAGAGAGCGAGAGAGAGAGAGATACAGCTTTTACCTTTTCAGAGAAACACAGCATTAGCTCAGGGGAGAAAAGGCCGGCTTTCGTATTTCCTTTTGTTTGTTTTGTTTTGTTGAGATACTAATGGTTCTCCTGCCTCAGCCCCCTGAGTGCTGGGATTATAGATCCACACCACTATACCTAGCTATAGATACTTTTATCTCATGCTATTGTCTTTTTTTTATTTGACTTTAAAGTATTAACACTTTATTTTAAACAAATGTTGATCCACATCGGCACAGTTACCTTGTAGAATCATAAAATAAGGCAAGACTTTCATATCTGTGGCATTGCATGTTAATAATACTGACAATATTGTTCAGTGAGTTTTTGCAGTTCTTTGTCCTCTAATATTTGTTCCACAGCAGACTTTGTTCTATGACTCAGAGAGGTCAGTATTACTCTCTTCTTTTCCCCCCTGGAAAAGATCTGAATTACTTTGATATCTTTCCAGGCTACAAGAAAAAGAGTCAGTTTCCACTCCAAGTTTAGGAGATTCTCATTTCCAAGTAGAACAAACCCTGGCCAGGCAGTTTATCAGGGTCATCCCCTCCCCTCCCCCACACCCTTTTGTGTAGTTTCACGTGCTTCAACTTTCGTGTTCAACTACTTAGAACTGTGACTATTTGACATCCCAGCAAAAGATGCTTAATTTCTTATTTTTAAATAAATATAAACTTTGACAGTTAAAAAGACAGATGTACCCTGGTAAGCCTTTTGGCCCGGAATTCTTTTTTTTTTTTTTTTACTTTTTTACTTTTTGAGACAGGGTCTCGCTTTGTAGTTCAGCCTGGCCCTGAGCTCACTATGTAGTCCAGGCAAGCCTCGAACTCAGCAATCCGCCTGTCTCTGCCTCCCGAGTGCTGGGATTACGTGTGAGCCACCATACCTGTATTGTGGTATGTGGTATTGATTGCTGGTAGGTGTGAGTCTCCACACCCAGCATTGTATGTGGTTGCCGGGGATTGAACTCAGGACCTTGCGCTTGCTGGAACCACTGAGCTAACCCTCTGGCCCTGGCCCGAAATTCTTATGAGATTCAACAATGCCAAAGCCACATTTCAGCAATAGTAGCAGAAATAAGATCTAACATGCTTTAGTTATGGAGTATTTGCTTGAAAAAAAATCTGTAGTCAGGGGCCGGAGTGTTAGCTCAGTGGTTCCGGCGCCTGCCTCGCAAGCTCAAGGTCCTGAGTTCGATCCCCGGTAACCACATATAATGCTGGGCGTGGAGACACGCCCACCAACAATCAACACCGCATACCACAATGCCGGGCGTGGTGGCTCACGCCTGTAATCCCAGCATTCGGGAGGCAGAGACAGGAGGATTGCTGAGTTCGCGGCGGCTTGCCTGGGCTCCATAGTGAACTCAGGGCCAGCCTGAACTACAAAGCAAGACCCTGTCTCAAAAAAAAAAAAAATCTGTAGTCATACCCCTTAGTATTCATTAATGCTTATATATGGTAGAAGAAGGATACTGCCTGTTTTTTTTTCCAGTCATGAACACATGACAAAACAAAGCAGAATGCATTTAAAATGGCAAGCTAATATATTTATAGATTGTCCTTAATAGCTGTTTGCAGATCTATAACATAGACCTTTAAGATTCATGATTTGGTGGAGCTCCTACTGGGCGTGTGTGACCTCAAGTCCTCAGCACAGACTCCGTGGTCACAGGGCAGGTGTGGGAAACTTCAGAGGGGGAGGTGGTCGCAGGTCTGCTGACATGTTCTCGAAGACTGTTTCAAGTTCAGCTTCACTGTGGAGGAATTTGTAAACGCAGCCCTCACCCCACCGAACAAGCCTTATTAATAACAGATTAGTCCCTAAATTTCTTCACAGCGGAGATCAGCTCAAATACACAATTGTTCCGTCCGTTTTTATTTTGACACAGTATTGGAATCCATCTGGAGTTCAATCCTTTCTGTTCCGTGTCTCTCAAATGAACCCTTTGGGGATGTGAAACCTTTGATTCACAGTTTGAGATAGAAATACCCTGATACATCATTTAATTGCTAATAAGTATCTGATTATTTTGCTTTTCAAAATTCAATATTTTTGAACCAAGTCTTTAATTAGTCTTTTTGGAGCAGTTCAGAGTATTTTTCTTTTTCCCTTTTTCTGTTCTTCCCCCCCCACCCCAATCTCTTTTTGCTCTGAAAGCAGTGCTCCTAAGCTGTAACTCATGCTCTTTTTTGCATGCAACATTTCAATGAGAAGGTTATTATAAGGGATGTCCCCGTTCAGGTGCTTGTAGTAGAGGCATTCTTCAGCCTGCGTGCTCATTGCTTGGATCTCCGGTAGTCGAAGTAGTAGCTGCCCAAACTTGTCTCCTTGCTATGGGTAGTCGCAAAGTGTATAGTCCAGCAGGGCTGTGTTGATTTGCTCCTGGACACCTTCGACCAGCTGGAAGTTCTCGAGGTTTTTGACATCTAAACTAAAGAGCACCAAGAACTTTAGACACACAAACTCCCGCTGATCCAACTGAAGGTTCCGAAGTTTTCCCACTAGATCCTGTGCATGACTCATGAGGTTGAGGGTGGCGCCAGCTTGCGATGCTATGATAGAATAGTCCACCTGTTGCCCAGTAACAGGAAGACCGACCCTTCCTTTCCATGGACCACTTGTCGATAGATGTGATCTAGGATTAAGAGCTCACTCCAGGGGCTGGAGGGTTAGCTCAGTGGTTCTGGCGCCTGCCTCGCAAGCGCGAGGTCCTGAGTTTGATCCCCGGTAACCACATACAATGCTGGGTGTGGAGACTCACACCCACCAGCAATCAATACCACATACCACAGTGCTGGGCGTGGTGGCTCACGCCTGTCATCCCAGTACTCAGGAGGCAGAGGCAGGAGGATTGCTGAGTTCGAGGCTTGCCTAGGCTACATAGTGAGCTCAGGGCCAGCCTGAACTACAAAGCGACACCCTGTCTCAAAAAAAAGAGCTCACTCCAGCAGTTCTGAAGCAGCTTCATTTGGTCATCAACCTTGAGTTCCTGGAAGAAGATGCTACTCCTAGCCCTCTCCACAATGGAGAAGAGGGTCTGGTCTGCCATTTTGCACATGAGCCCGAATGTGCTTGGCTTTTCATGCTTGCTCCAGTTCGCCTGCTCTTGTTGCAAGTAGGCCGTGATTTTGGCTTGGACTTGAGGCTCCTCTGGTTCGCACTTTAAAAGTTCCAGGATCAGGTGTGGGACGCTCACTGGAGAGCTGGTCTGGTAGCCATCCACGTAGGAGTAGCCCAGGATGGACTCAGTCAGGTGAGCTGGTGTAGGGGTCTGGGTACTCAGACTTGATGGCCCTGCTAGGAAAATGGCCATATGTTTGGTAACCTTGCAGGCTGCCATGAGGTGGCATTGTCATGCTAATGGGGGACGTGCCAAAAGGACTTCTGTCCTAGTCTGTGGGAAGCAAGGCAGCGTGGTTCAGAGGTAGGCCTTTGGAGGCAGAATGGATGTTCTGAACCGCGGAGGAGATGGTCAGGTCGGATGGCATCGCTTGGATCACCTGAGACATAGCTTCCAGTTTAAGTCCCTTGGCTCGGATGAGGACTTTTTTTCTGTTGCTTCAGGGCCCTGTCTCTCTTATACATCAGCCCAAACTTACTCCTTCCTGCACGCATTCGGTCGGCTCTAACCACTTCGAGCTTCATTCCAACACTCAGACATTTTTTAAATCGACAGTAAGGACAACGTTTTCTCTGTGTTTTGTCAATTTGGCAATTCTGGTTTTCTATACATGTGTACCTTTTATTATTTTGGACTGTTCACTTAAAAAAATCCCTTGCAGCTTTCACAAGTGAGGAGCCCATAATGGTACCCAGATACTTTGTCGCCACACACGGGACACAGCTCTTCAAGATGTTCATCATAGGAGTAATTCACCTTTTTAAATTGAGACACTTACGCCTGTAATCCCAGCACTCAGGAGGCAGAGGCAGGAGGATTGCTGAGTTTGAGGCTTGCCTGGGCTACATAGTGAGCTGAGGGCCAGCCTGAACTACAAAGCGAGACCCTGTCTCAAAAAAAAAAAAAAAAAAATTTGAGACACTTGCATGTTTTCCGGCATCTGCCCCTGTTCCCCCTGTGATCGGGCCAGTCCCAGGGCTTCTGTCTCCACTTTAGGCAGTATGACAAGCCGGCCGCAGGCAGGAAGGGGGACTCCGTGTTGGTCGGGAGCCCAGCACCTCCCTCTCCGGCCTCTTCCGCTCCTCTGTGCATCCAAGCGTGGCCCTTTCCACCCCGGGGGAGACGGCGCAGGGAAGGACTGGGGAAGGACTGGGGAAGGCCCGAAAAGGGAGGTAAGTAGGGCAGGGGCTAGGGTGGGGTAGCTGGGATGAGGGGTCTATTATGTCTTTTTTTTTTTTTTTTTTGAGACAGGGTCTAGCTTTGTAGTTCAGGCTGGCCCTGAGCTCACTGTGTGGCCCAGGGAAGCCTCGAACTCAGCAATCCTCCTGTCTCTGCCTCCAGAGTGCTTGGATTACAGGCATGAGCCACCATGTCCGGCACTGTGGTATGTGGGACTGATTGCTGGTTGTGGTATTATTGTATGTGGTTGTGGTTACTGGGGATCGAACCAGGGACCTTGCACTTGCTAGGCAGGTGCTGGAACCACTGAGCTAAATCTCTGGCCCTATTATGTCTTCATTAGTGCAATGCTTTATGACTGTCCAGCACATGCTGGGGAGAAGTGTGTTATCAAAAGTGTGTTACCAAAGGTTTGGGTGCTGAGAATTTTAAATCTTTTGTCTCCACAGTGGGCAAATCTGTTCCTCATCAAGGAACCTCCAGCCACGTGTAAAAACCCACATTTCTGTCTTGCCAGTCTGGATTCTAATGGGGACATGTTTTATTTTTGCTGTTCTTTTGTTTTCTTTAGTCTTTTTTTTTTTTTTTTGAGACAGGGTCTCACTTTATAGTTCAGGCTGGCCCTGAGCTCACTATGTAGCCCAGGCAAGCCTCGAACTCAGCAATCCTCCTCCTCTGCCTCCTGAGTGCTGGGGTTACAGGTGTGAGCCACCATGCCTGGCATTGTAGTATGTAGTACTGATTGCTGGTGGGGGTGAGTCACCACACCCAGCATTGTGGTATGTGATTACCGGGATCAAACTCAGAACCTTGCACTTATAAGCCAGATGCCAGAACAGCTGAGCAAAATCCCTGGCCCTGTTCTTTTGTTTTTATGGGGTCTGCTTATTTGTTTGTTTGCAGGACTGGGAAGTCAATCCTAGGCCTTCTCACTGAACTCTAAATCTAACTCCCTTTTAAAAAAATTTTTGAGGGGCCAGAGGGTTAACTCAGTGGTTCCGGCAAGCGCAAGGTCCTGAGTTTGATCCCCAGTAACCACATACAATGCTGGGCATGGAGACTCACGCCCACCAGCAATCAATACCACATACCACAGTGCCAGGCGTGGTGGCTCACACCTGTAATCCCAGCACTTGGGAGGCAGAGGCAGGAGGATTGCTGAGTTTGAGGCTTGCCTGGACTACATAGTGAGCTGAGGGCCTGCCTGAACTACAAAGCGAGGCCCAGGGTCTCCCTAAATTGCCCAGTCTGGGGTTAATATGCCATCCTCCTGCCTCAGCTTCCCAGGACTCTGGGATTACAGGCATATGCCATGGTTAAATACATTCTGTGGATGGGTTTGACACTGATCCAGTGACCCCCAAGGAGGCTGGGTGGGCAGCCGGTATCCATGCACTCTGTAGACAGGACCTGGGTTCCAAGCTCAGACACTGGCCTCTGTTCCAGTTTCTCTAAGTCCCATCCCACAAAGTGGGGAGATGAGGAGTCCTGCTGGCCTGAAGTAGGCCTCTGGAGGTCTCTGGGTGGTGACATGCTCTGGGGTCCCCTTCCCCAGGGAGGGGACTCCTGAATTAGGCCCCGCCCTGTCATGACCTCTCTTCACCTCACGGCTGGGTTTTGGGGACCACTGGAGTGACTGGTGTTCCCCAGCCTGGCTAGGTGTGCTGAGTGCCTTCCCCACCTGCCCACACCTGGTCTGCTAGGGGTTTTCTGGGGCAGACACGTCTGAAGGGAGTGACAGATAGGTGTGTATAGGACAGGTAGGAGACTCGTCAACTCCCTGACGTCTCTCCCTCCCACTGTCTCCTGTCCTGGTGCCACTGAGGCACAGCAGGTTCTGAGCCTTGGAGCCCAGTGGAAGGAAATGGACAGCTGAGGGACAGCTGTGGGACAGCTGAGAGATTCCATGTACTGGACTAAGTGGCTCTGGCTAGCTGTGGGTTCTCAGGGGAGGGAAGCAGATGGAGGGCACCACTTGGGGTACTTTCAAGACATACCAGCTCTTCTCCAGCACTTGCAGTTTATCAGGTCAACCGGGGCCCAGGGCCCACATTCCCCTATGCCCACTCATGGAAGGGGCAGCCACGCTGTGACCAGGACAGCAATACCATTCCCCTTCTCCCACATACTGTGTGCTGCCTGCGCTGTGCCCTTGACCTTGAAGTGCTTCCTGGCTCCCCATCCTCACCTGAGGCAGAGACAGCTCAAGGTGCGTGTGGGGAGAGCCTCTGACTCAGGGGTTTCTACAGCAACAGTGAGCTCCACCCAGATCCATTACCCTGCCTTGTCCCCACGTCCCTACCCAGTGTCCACAGATATAATCCAAGCAGAACCCAGCATCATCCACCATTAGCCCTCTCAGGCCCTACTCACTATTGCCCCTCATGGGCAACCCTCATGGTAGGGACATCGGTGGCCTGGCACACCATCCACCCCATGCCAGCCTTGCTGCCCACATCTGATGTTCCCATGGGGAGTGTCCCCTGCAGCCTCCTCATTAACTAATTGTGCCCGCACCAGACTCCACCTGTTGACAAGCTGTGGCGGCCCAGAGGGAAGACACTTGTGTTGATTATGCCACTAATGATGTGTTCATGGCCTACAGCAGTTTCCCCTCCACAAATAAAACTCATCTGTCAGTGATAGAAGACAACATTCTTTCAGCGCTTCACAGGGGCTAGGTGTGAAGCAGTGGGTTTAAAGGGGGCAGAGCCAAGTCTATTCCACTGCCTTCCCTAAGTTTTCCTAAAAAGTCTTCTTTCTCCCAGAATTTGGGAATGAGCCCCTGACGCATCCCTACACCCATACTCACAGAACCTGCTACCCTCCAGTGGGGTGTTCGTACCCTTCAAGACTCACAGCCAACATGGGGCTTTGAGGAAGTTCAGGGGCCTGAGCTGTGTGACAGGGACAGCAGGAGACAGGCCTGGGGATACCCCCAGGCAGAGGTGACCTATGTCTGGCAGGGGTCTGGGGCTGATTCACCCAGAACCTCCTAAAAACACGGTCCCTCTAGGACTTACCCACAGTGACCTCTCTTCCTCCCATGAGGCCCCATTTCCTCCCAATAGCACACAGGCCTTGGAGGACACTCTCAATTGGAACCACAGCTGCTGACGCTAACAAATTAGCTGGCTCCCGTGTCACAAAGTATGGGAAAGGAGGCAGCAGCCATGCCGGCTGCCCCACGACCATCTTCCTTATCTTGGGACATTATGAAGCCACATTGGCCTTCCCTATCCTCAGACCATTCCCTGGAAAATGTCCCTGCATCCTACACAGGTGGACACAGGCTCATGGCCCAACTTACCCAACCCACCCACCATCCAGGCAGATTTTGAGGCCAAATTTAACACTTTTTGGTGCTGTGGGCAAGTGCCCTCTGAAGCTGGGGCAGGGGCCCTAGTGGACTTTAGATACCCCTTCTATACCATGCAAGGCCTTCATATAGGCAATAAATGGTCACATGAGCTCCAAGGGGTGAACCCTACTTATCTGTATATATACTTTTTTTTTCCCCTTGAGACAGGGTCATGCTTTGTAGTTCAGGCTGGCCCTGAGCTCCCTATGTAGCCCAGGCAAGCCTTGAACTCAGAAATCCTCCTGCCTCTGCCTCCTGAGTGCTGGGATTACAGGTGTGGGCCACCATGCCCGGCACTGTGGTATGTGGTACTGGTTGAGGTGAGCATGAGTCACCATGCCCAGTATTGTTGTACGTGGTTACCAGGATCAAACTCAGGACCTTGTGCTTGCTAGACAGGCACTGGAACCACTGAGCTAAATCTCCGGCCCCCTATACCTTTTTTTGTATACTGAGAATCTGCAGTTGGGTGGGAAGAAATCCCATATAATGTCCACCAAGGCTGGCCGTGCCACCTTAGTCCCCTTTGCATCAGAGTTTTGCCCTTTGTAGGTGTCCAGACTGCTGCCACAAAGGGCTACAGACTGGCACTTTGACCAATAGACATTCATCCTCAGAATCGGGAAACCAGAAGTCCGAGACAAGGTACAGGTAAGACCATGTTCCCTCCCCAGGATCTAATTAGGGCCCTTCATGCTCTTCTTAGTTCTGGTGGCTCCAGGCATCCCTGGGCTTGTGGCCATGTCTTGACATGTACACCTTTCCTCTCTATGTCTCTCCTCTCTCTCACTCAAACATCTCTCCTTGGATTTAGGGTCCAAGTAGTCAAAGATGGTCTCATCTTGATCCTTAATGTACTTACACCTACACAGACCTATTTTCTTCACAGACTCACATTCACATGCTCCAGATGGACGCATCTTTGGGAGGCCCTTGTCCAAACTATCATAGCCCTTATCTCCTGGCCCCTGGGAGATGGGAGAAGGCCTCACAGTGTCTTGGTCTCTCCTCTAAGCATTAGCAGCTTATGAGGATTGTGGGATGGACCTTAGGGCTGAGAGCTGGTGGAGACTTTTATGGTGACAGGCTCTGTACATGGATATATGAGACCCAGACAAGTAACCCCAGATACTCTAGGGGCAGAAGCAGGAGGTTTACAAGTTCAAACTCAGCCTGGGCATTTTAATGACTTAGTGAGTGTCTTAGTTACTTTTCTCATTGCTGAGACAAAATACCTTACACTCAAAGTTAGAGAAAGAAAGGTTTATTTTTATTTATTGTTGTTGTTTGTTTGTTTGTTTGAGACAGGGTCTCACTTTGTAGTTCAGGCTGGCTCTGAGCTCACTATGTAGCCTAGGCAAGCTTCGAACTCAGCAATCCTCCTGTCTCTGCCTCTTGAGTGCTGGGATTACAGGCGTGAGCCACCACGCCCGGCACTGTGGTATGCGGTATTGATTGTTGGTGGGGGTGAGTCTCCACACCCAGCATTGTATGTGGTTACCGGGGATCGAACTCAGGACCTTGTGCTTGCAAGGCAGGCGCCGGAACCACTGAGCTAACCCTCCGGCCCTGTTTGTTTGTTTTTGATATGTAGCTCAGGCTGGACTTGAACTTGTAACAATCTTTCTGCCTCAGCCATACACGTGCTAAGATTACAGGTGTATACCACCATCCCCGGCTAAAGGAAGAAAAGTTTATTTTAGCTCACAGTTTGTAGAGATTTCAGTCCATAGTTGGCCGGCTCCAAAGTAGGGTGGCATGGCAGAGAAGAAACAGCCCATGGCAGAGCAGGCAGAAGGTGGGGAGCAGCAAGCAGCAAAGCAATCCTCCCTTCCCATTTATTTCATCCAGGCTATAAGCCTTTTGGTTGGTGCCATCCACACGTATGATGGGCCTTCCATTATCCATACCCAGAACCATGCTAAACCAAATTAGTTATGACACACCCTTAATTCCAATATCAGACATCCTAGACCCAGCCATCTCTGAAAAGCCTCATGTTCATTCACGAGGGTTTGGTGGCCATCTAGATACAAGCCAACATAGGGCAATCAACATAGGGCAAAACTGATGTTGCCCGCAAAGGGCACCTGGACTGCATGCCCAACCTTGGTGGATGGTGGATGGTGGATGGGCAACAGGATGCTAACACTTCCACCCAACTGCAGACGGGGCTGTGGGGAAAGTGAGGGAGCTTTAGCCATGGCAGCATCCTGACCCAGGAAAGGGTGTCCACAGAGGTCACACATCACAGCAGGCCTGAAGTCCTGCCAGCCTTATTTCAGTGTCCCCAGATGGCCCCCATGTTTTCCCTCCCCCTCCTCAACGTGTATAAACCCTGCTGTTCCCAGCATCCAGCTTAGGGACTTGCACATGGGAAGCTCAAGGTAAATACTCACTAATGATGATGATGAAACAATTCGCAAAATAGGAGCATAGGGACCCAGAGGCACCAACGCAAGGGTCTGCAGAGAAATGATTAATGAGACACCGGGGTGGGAGGGGCACTGAGGAGCCTGCCCAGAGCAACAGAAGAGCCGGCTGTGGGGGGGATTGTTCCCAGAAATCCCTGGTTCTATTTTTTGATCCAGAAACTGGCTCTGGGCTGGGGGTGCAGCTCAGTGGTGAATACTTGCCTACTATTCACAGGGCCTTGAGTTTCATCCTTAGGACCACAAAAATTAAATAAATAAAACCTGGCTGTCCTGGCCAACCTGGTATTCCTCAGGGGACGACAGATCAAAGGATTACAGTCATGTAATCCCATGCCTGACTAGCTCTACCTTCTCTTTATTTTTGTTTTTTTGACAGGGTCTCACTAGGCACTTCAGGCTGGCCTTGAACTTATTTTTAGGCCAGGGAAGCCTTGACTTACAACAGTCTTCCTGCCTCAGCCTTCTGAGTGCCAGCATAACAGGTATCCAGCATCACGCCCGACCTTCTATCTTTTAACAATTCTATTGAATTTTAAACACACGAATCATATAATTCATCCATTTAAAGTGTACAATCCAAGCTGGGCATGTTGGTACATACTGTAACAAGGCAGGAGCATGGCAAGTTTGAGTCCAGACTGGGTAATTTAGAAAGACTCTGTCTCAAAATTTTAAAAAGTGAAGAAGTTGGGCCAGAGATTTAGCTCAGTGGTTCCAGTGCCTGCCTAGCAAGTGCAAGGTCCCTGGTTTGATCCTCGGTAACCACATACCACAATGTTGGATGTGGTGGTTCACGCCTGTAATCCCAGCACTCAGGAGGCAGAGGCAGGAGGATTGCTGGGTTTGAGGCTTGCCTGGGCTACATAGTGAGCTCAGGGCTAGTCTGAACTACAAAGCGAGACCCTGTCTCAAAAAAAAAAAAAAAGTGAAGAAGTTCTGGGGATAAAGCTGGATCCAAAGGACCTGGGTCCAATCTCTAGTACAGGATGGAGGAGTAGACAGACACACAGGTAACCAGAGCCTCAGAAATGTGGGTTTACCATGATGATTCTAGGTTAGGCCCCCAGGGGTACCCACCCAACTGAGCTAAGTGGAGTCTGGGAATAAGCAGTCTCAATACCTGGAGTTGTCTGGAAAGTGCCAATAAAAATTGGTCATCAAATGCATAATTGGACATGATGTGGCTTATTCAGGCTTTACAACTGAGTAAGACCAGTAAGTGTCCTCTTTTAGGCTATAATTCTTTTTCCCCTTGCAGTACCAGAGAGCAAACTTGGGTCCTTGTGCTTGGAAAGTAGGTGCGGTGCCACCTGAGCTAAATCCCCAGCCCTTAGGCTATAAATTCTTAAGGGAATACAGATTTCTTAGACTGGTCTTTAAGATCATAGGACTGGGGAATTGGAGGCTGCAGGGCTGCGGGGGTTGGACGCCCTGTGTATCATGCTCAGATCAAAGCCACGAGAATGTGAAGAATTACGTCCTGCTCTTAAACCCCTTTAACGTCCTTTTCTTGACCCCCTGAATCTACTGAATCAGAAACCAGGCATCCAGTGCGCGCCATCAGCCATGCAGGGTTCCTGGACTGCACGGTGAGCTGACTAGGGCAAGGCCAAGTCTCTAGAAGCTCCAGGATGTTCACCTCCAGCCCACGCTTGGTTGGTGCGCGGATGAGGAGGCAAATGTACTAGTCTGCTCCGTGATTCTTCGACTATCCTGTCCCTCTTCGGCCCAAACGAACGCGGAAAGGTTTGGTTTTGAGTGTCAACTCTGGACGCGAGAGCCGCTGTGCTCGAGATCGCCAGCAGATGGCGCGCACCACCCAACTCTTCACTCCGGGGACGAGACGGGCCTGCGCAGAGTGCAGTGCTTTCCGGCAGTGTGGCGGAACAACCCCTTCCTTTCGCGTTATTTGGCGACAGCCGCCGGCTATACCAAGCGGCAGTGCGGCCACCATGGCGTCGCCCTTTAGCGGGGTCCTACAGCTGACGGACCTGGATGACTTCATCGGTCCCTCTCAGGTGGGCCGGCTGGGGCGTCCGCGTTGGGGAAAACCTGTCCTGGCTTGCTTCTTCTCCTGGACCCGGCCCAATCCTCAGGGCCATCCACTCAGGCCTCGGGAGGACTGCCCGCCTTCTTGCCAACAGGGAACCTGAGGCCAGGGAAGGCCGTGTCTCCCAACCTAGTTATTGTGCCCAGCGTGTCCAGAACGACTGGGAAGTGTTAGGGATCGCAGGCCCGCGCCAGCTTACACGGGCCAGTGGAGACACGTGGGAACCTGTTATTGTGCTGCCCTCACAGCCGCTGTCTCTTAGTGTCTTCCAGCTGAGGATACAGAGGCAGGAGTAGAACTGGCCACCTCTCCACACCTGTGGGCATATCGTGCCAGCCCTCAGGATCTTGGGGGAGGGTTGTTCCACATGAGCTACAACAGGAGCTGCTCAGTCATATTGACCGGGACCTAACCCCGCGGAGGATGACAGACCTTGCTTCTACAGACCAGTGATACCTAGATGTGCCCCCTTGTGGTTCTGTGCAGCCATAGCCAATGAGACCCATACAAAGAGGGGCACTGACCCACTGAAGGATGAATCACCTCCTGCCAGGGCTTAGTGGAGCTGGTCACTTTCAGGACAGTAGTGGGCACCATGGTTCTTGAGGAATGAGAAGAAAACTCAAAAGGATAGGGAAAGACCTATGGCTTTCCCCAGGTCAGTGAGTGGGAGGTACCCTTCCAAGAAAGCATTCCTACCCAGCCCTTGGCTTCCTTTCAGTAGCCCTTAACATTGAACTCTATCTGGTAGCTTTCAGGCCTGTTTACTGGTCTTCTTCCTGTCCTGGACCTACAAAGTGAGTGACCTTCATGTTAGAAATCAGTGACCTGGGCTGAGGATTTAGTTCATTGGTTCCAGCATCTGCCTCAAAAGCACAAGGTCCTGAGTTCAATCCCTGGTACCACACACCACAATGGAAGGCGTGGTGGTTCACGCCTACAGTCCCAGCACTCAGGAGGCAGAGGCAGGAGATTGCTGTGAGTTCAAGGTTAGCCTGGGCTACACAGTGAGCTCAGAGCCAGCCTGAACTACAAAGCAAGACCCTGTTTCAAAAAAGAGAGAAATCAGTGCTCAAGGGCCAGGGATGCAGCTCAGTGGTGCTGCACGCCTCCCTTGCAAGCACAAGGTTCTGAGTCTGATCCTGGTACTGAAGGTAAAAAAGAAAAAAAGCAATCAATGTCCAGTGCAGAGAGGGTAAGCAGCTGGAGTTTAGCATGGCTCTAGTGGCAAGATGAAGGAACTGGCTTCCATCTTAAAGTGTACAGCTCAGGGCAAAGTGTCATGTGAGGTGGCCAGCCAGATTTGAAGCCTGGCTTCCTCAGAAGCCTCTGCTCCTTCACAGGGTCTGTTTTGGGGTCCCTTTCCCATGTAGGATTGCATCAAACCTGTGAAGGTGGAGAAGAGGCCGGGAAGCACTGTGGCCAAGATTCAGATTGAAGATGATGGGAGCTACTTCCAAGTTGATCAAGTAAGACCTAACAGGCTGCACCACAGTCCGGCTGGGCGGATCTGAAACACACCCTATCTGCCTCACCCACTCATGGACGTGATGTCCTTCAGACTTCCCACGTCTCACCACTCCCTTGCTCACTGGTCACGTCCACTGACCGACCAAGGTGAGAGCTGAGGGTCAAAGTGTCTGGGGAGAGTTAGAGGATCACCGAGGCTGAGCAGTGCGTTTGACTTTTTCTCAGAGGGGCTCTTTTGCAGAGATGGTAGGTCCCATCTCAGTTCTAGTTGGGCAAGACTTTCTGGTTCCAGTCCCTCATTCTTGGAGCACACCCACTTCCTTTCTCATTAAGAGACAATAAGTCCAAATTCACCATTTGCACTTTACAGAATATCTGCAAAGTTCCCTACCTGACTGCACTGAGAAATAATGCCAGCCCAGCCCCACCTTGGGAGCCTGGTCCAGCAGTCTGCCCTGAGTAGGGCAGGAGCTGAAGGGTAGTCTAAAGTATGAGGTGTACAGATCTCTGTGAAAGACAAATGGCAGAATTGAGCAGTCACAGGAAGAGCCAGAAAGGCAGTCCTGTAGTGTACCATGGCACCTGCCAGAGTCTGGTGCAGCAGAAGAACTTGGTCTCAGGAAGTGTCCTACAAATAAATGAAGGGACTCAGGGAAGGTGCTGGGACACAATAGATCATGCTCTCCATTGGGGCAGCAGCTGATGAAGAGGGACACAGTGGCTTCACTCCACGCAGCATCTTAGCCCAGGCCCATGGGTGCCCTGCACAGGCCTAGCAGAGAACCAGTTGAAGAGACTTTAAGCCCAGGTCTCATTCTTTAGGTTGCATGCTGGACCCCAGTAGCTCTCTGTGTGCTCAATCCATTCCTGTATTTGTAAAGGAAGTGAAATGTTCAAGCTGAGATTATTTCCTATAAGAAAAGCTGCTGGGGGTTGTCCTGGAGCCCTCACCCCGCTGGAAGGTCAGGATCCACAGCCTGTCCCTAGCTGCCTATGAGTGTGCAGCTTGAAACAGCAACCCCTCTAGGACTCCTTGAGTGGGCAGATCTTCTCTCTGCATCTGTACTGACTTAATGCAAGCAGGCCTCATTCATGCAATTCTGATATGTTATCCAAATTAGAATTACATATCAGAAAGCCAAGGATTTAACTCAGTGGCCCCATGCTTACCTTGCAAACACAAGGACCAGAGTTCAATCCACAGTGCCACAAAAAAACAAAACAAAACAAAAGCCTACTCATATCAGTATAAAGATTTAGGATATACATAAGCACTTATGCAGAGTTATTTAGTGTTTTTCCCCCCAGTACTGGGGATTGAATTTAGGACCCTAAACTTGCCGGGCAGCTGTGGTGCCACTGAGCTACATCCATGGCCCAATGGGCATTTAGTTTTTAAGAAACTGAATACCAATACCATATAAGCCCAGCCAGCCCCCATAGTGATTGTCAAGGGTGTTACTTATGAATGGGAAGGTTAAGGGGTCCTGTGGAGTCCTTGTCCCTTCAGAGAGACCCTTGGGCTGTGTCTGTCCTCCCTCCCCTGCAGGACGGTGGGACCCGGAGGCTCGAGAAGGCCAGGGTCTCACTAAATGACTGCCTGGCATGCAGTGGCTGTGTTACCTCGGCAGAGACTGTGCTTATCGCCCAGCAGAGCCATGAGGAGCTACGGAAAGTTCTAGATGCCAATAAGGTACATGATGGAGAGTGACCCGAGCACCCTCCAGTGCAATTCACTGGGAGTGGGAGGTAACTACTCCAATGCTGGTCATCCTGACTTGTGGTGACTCCTGGGCCTGAGTTTTCTTGTATGGGCTCCTAGTGACCTACTTGTTGGTGTTGTCTGACATTGAAAGTACGAGACCTTAAATTTCAGGTTCTGCCTATGTGCTGGTGACAGGCCTTGACGAGGCTACTACACTTTCTCACCAGACCAATGACATCTGGCTGCACCAGGTTGGTCAACTAGAAATCTGCATAGAACCTGTGGAGTGACCAACATGTCTCCTTTGCTTTACAGATGGTGCCACCAGATCAGCAACAGCTGGTTGTCCTTTCAGTCTCACCCCAGTCCAGGGCATCGCTGGCTGCACGGTTCCAGCTGAGTCCTACAGACACTGCCAGGAAACTGACTTCATTCTTTAAAAAAATAGGTAGGCACAGAACTGTGGGCGAGCACCACGGTTCCAAAACCGCAGGGTACGTGGTGTTAGGGGTTCTTTCCACCTCTGAGTCACAAGTTGCTTGACTCTGAATTTAAGCACTGGAGACACCTGAGTCTGCTCTGGATTGAAGCCATACTTTTAACAGTTGAGAGCAGTGCCTTAAAAAGGAGTCCTCTGAGCTCAGCATGGTGCTGCATGCCATAATCTCAGCACTTAGGAGAGTGAGGCAGGAGGATCACAGAGAGTTTGAGGCCAACATAGGCTACCCACTGAGTTCAAGGCCAATCTGAACTACACAGCAAGACCTTATCTCAAAACAAACAGATAGGGCCGGAGGGTTAGCTCAGTGGTTCCGGTGCCTGCCTCGCAAGCGCAAGGTCCTGGGTTTGATCCCCAGTAACCACATACAATGCTGGGCATGGAGACTCACGCCCACTAGCAATCAATACCACATACCACAGTGCCGGGCGTGGTGGCTCACCCCTGTCATCCCAGCACTCGGGAGGCAGAGACAGGAGGATTGCTGAGTTCGCGGCGGCTTACCTGGGCACCATAGTGAGCTTTAGTTACTGGGGGGTTTTTTTCTTTATTTTTGAGACAGGGTCTCGCTTTGTAGTTCAGATTGGCCCTGAGCTCACTATGTAACCCTTGAACTCAGCAATTCTCAAACTCAGCAATCCTCCTGCCTCTGCCTCCCAAATGCTAGGATTACAGGCGTGAGCCACCATGCCTGGCTAGTTACTGTTTTTAAGGCACATTTTCCAGGTCTATGTTGGGTTCAGATTCAAGTCAGCTTTGATTGGATTCTGGGCCAGGAGCTTGAGCAGAACGTGAGTGTTTTAAGAGCCCCCACCTAAATCGGGGTTCCAGTATCAGAGCTGCTGGCATTCTCTTTCCCTAACTGGAAACAGAAGGATACTGCATATGGGCCTTCTACCCTGTTCATGAGATTCTCCTTTCACCTAGCAGGCAGCCTGATGCCTCGTTCTCTACCTATAACCAGGGTGAGTTGGTAGATGGCCCCTGGCTGCCATCTGACCTGTATCTGGGATGTGCTGCCCAACCATCACTCTGGTGCTGGGACCTTGAGTCTGCAGTGTCCAGTAAAACCAACCTGGGACAGCCTTAGCTATGATGGAGGATTAAAGTTCAGCATCACACCACCATAGGAAACAAATTGAAAGGTTTTTCTTCCCAGATCCGGGGCAGGGAGAAACCAGTAAGTCAATAAGCCACTCCTTTTCTGCAGTCTGAACAGGTTTCCTGCAGGGAGTTTTAGTTGCTGGATTTAGAACACACAGGCACAAGTTCCAAAGAATGTCATTCTGCTGAGAGTGATTCTCTGCAGCTCTTTATACAGCCCGTACCTGATAGCTATGGATGACTGTCCTGTGGGCAGTGGCTACTAGGAGATGGCTATCTGAGGCAAACCTCTGGAAGACCCACATTAAGCAGCTGAAAGCAAGTGGGAAACAGGAAACTATGTCCAAGGAACTGAGCTCTCCCTCCAGTGTGAGTGTTAAGTGATACTCAGAATGGATACTGAGACAATAAAATTACAGGAATTCATTACAGTAGGGTTGATGCCTTGTAGGGAGCAGCAGGTCCCCAGTCAGCACTTGGGCTATCCACATGGCACAAAGTGTGACATGTACAACAGTACTTTCTGGTCTGCCATGGAGAAATCTAAAGTGCTGCTAGAGGGTAGATCCCTGTTAGGGTGGGTGTGTGTGTGGGGGGGGGGCCATGGCTGGGGTCAGACTTATGCATGTCCTCTATTGCCTTCTAGGGGTACACTTCATCTTTGATACCACCTTCTCCAGAAACTTCAGCCTCCTTGAGAGCCAACGAGAATTCGTGCAGCGATTCCGAGGACAGACTAACTCCAGAGAGGCCTTGCCTATGCTGGCTTCTGCCTGTCCAGGTGTGCTTATGGCTGTGCAGTGTGAGATTCAAGTTAAAAGAGGTTGAAACTTGGCATGAGGCCAACAGCTTGTCATGGGGAAACAGGAAGGGTGGTGGGAAGAGGCAAGAGCAGGTTAGTTGGAGGAGGAGGCACCCTGGGACCTGGGGAGTCATCTGCAGTTACCAGCTCCCGCTGGCTGTCACCTGGATGCTGACACTCCACATGCTTGTGATGACAGAGAGAAATAATTTTTAATGCCACTGCAATTTTTTGTATGAGTTGGTCCACCCCCAGAATGTCATGTCATGCCACGTGGAGAGGCTGTGAACTGCCCCCACGCCTGCCCTGTGCCCTTACCAAGACATGTGTTCCTGTCGGCTCAGGCTGGATCTGCTATGCTGAGAAGACCCACGGCAGCTTCATCCTCCCCTATATCAGCACGGCCCGATCCCCACAGCAGGTCATGGGCTCACTGGTCAAGGATTTCTTTGCACAGCAGCAGGTAACAGGTTTGGGCCATCCTCACGCAACACAGCAGGGCAGAGCCAGCTGTGAGCCACGAGCCACAGGCGGCCTTTCCAGCCTGTTACTATGCAGTTATGTGAGATCAGAGCCCTCACTTGTGGCCACCATGCCTTTTGGGGGTGTTTGGGGTCACACAGAGCTTGATCTTCATCCAGAGCTCTTCATCCAGAGCCAGCCTGGTCTTAACTCATTCCCGTCAAAAAGGTATTTGTCACTTGCCTAGAGATAATCAGCCCACAGGGTCTAAAAGCAATGGTTAACACCAGCCCAGGTCAGATGCTGCCTAAGTGACAAGGCTAATACCACCCGGCCTTGGGGAGGGAAAAAGAGGGCTGACTGTGCACTGACCTCACCCCCACATACTAACTTCAGTCTCGCCATGTTCCCTCCCCATGAACTCACCCAGACTCCCTTGATTCTCCTCATCTCCTCCATGACCTGCTTTTTGCTGCTGACCCCAGTAATGTGAGGGTAGGAAGGGCCCTCCCTGTATATTAAGGGTATAACCTAGCAGAGGCTGGAGCCTGTGGTATCTGCTGACTCATCCACAGAATTGTCAGGAAGGCTGCTGGGAAGTGCTGCCAGCAGCCTCAGTGACTGTCCACAGTCATGCTTCTGCGACATTTGAGCAGGAGTCAGGTGGGACTCTCGTTTCTATATTCCCTTTGCAGCACTTGACCCCTGACAAGATCTACCATGTCACGGTGATGCCTTGCTATGACAAAAAGCTAGAAGCTTCCAGATCTGACTTCTTCAACCAGGAATACCAGACTCGCGATGTTGACTGTGTCCTCACAACAGGTGAGATCACTTTGAAGCCCTGCCTGGCACCCCCCAAGACTCTGTCACAGCCCAGTGGGAGGTAGGGCTTGCCTCTGCACTTCCTGTCTCTCTCTGGCCAGGAGCTGGTAGCATTCAAGGCACACTGCAGGAGCCTTGGCCGAAGGAGCCCCAGTAGCACCTTCTTGTGGACTCCGCAGCGAGTCTCAGGGAAGACAAGAGAGAATTTCAAGGCCAGCCCCTTAGCTTATATCTCTGTGTCTGAGTTGAACTGCACCCCAAGTAATAACAAGCCAGGAAGACAGAGGAGACTAGATGGATAGCTGGACCTGGCTTACCTTCCCTTTGCTCCAGGGTACAGACAAGGGTCTTAAGAAATGGGGTTTTCCTCCTGCCACCAGTTGGTAGAGGCCAGGGACCCTCTGGGACCAGACTACAGACTGCCAAGAATGCAGATGCTCAGAAGCCAAACCCTGGCCTGAGCCTACGCTATGTCATTGCAGGGGAAGTCTTCAGGCTGCTGGAGGAGGAGGGGGTGTCACTGGCAGACCTGGAACCAGCCCCTCTGGACAGCCTGTAAGTTGGTGGAGAGAGCCGGGAACCTTTACTTTGGCTTCACATATGACCTATGGGATGGGACATAGGTCCACATCTTCTCTCTGGACTGTATTGGGCTGCAAAAACCCTGAGTTCTGGGGCCGGAGATTTGGCTCAGTGGTTCCAACGCCTGCCTCGCAAGCGCAAGGTCCCTGGTTCGATCCCTGGTAACCACATACAACAATACTGGGTGTGGTGGCCACGCCCACTGGCAATCAGTACCTCATAACAAACAAATGCCAGGTTTGGTGGCTCAAGCCTGTAATTCCAGCACTCGGGAGGCAGAGGCAGGAGGATCGCTGAGTTCCAGGCTTGCCTGGGCTACATAGTGAGCTCAGGACAAGCCTGAACTACAAAGCGAGACCCTGTCTCAAAAAAAAAAACCTGAGTTCCTGTCATCAGCAGAGCCCAGACTTGTGGAAATCTGAGCTCCCCAGGGAGCCAGGGCAGCACAGCTGTGTCTTAGACACATCAAGGCCACCAGGGTTCTTTGTGTCTGACTTGCTTCCCACTTAGAAAAGTAAATGGCTTAAACCGAGGAGCCTATAGTTGTGCTGAGGCCCTGCCTTTGTCCTCACTGACCAGCCCCTCCCTCAGGACCAGCAGCATGTCTGCCAAGGAACTCACCAGCCATCGGGGCGGGGGCTCGGGAGGCTATCTGGAGCATGTGTTCCGGCACGCAGCCCAAGAGCTCTTCGGAATCCACGTGACTGAGGTCACCTACAGACCCCTGAGGTCAGTGGGATGGGTTGGAAGGCTGGGCAGACAGCTGTTTGACTCCTTAGGCCAGCATCAGGACCCTGACTTTTCCTGCTCAGGTGGGCTTGATGGAGGACTCTAGAGCCCTGGGTTCTAACAGGCCCTCCTTGCTGGCTCAGCAATGTAAACTGAGGCCTCTGTTTCCCCCACAACAGAGAACTTGAACCAGAGAAGCCAGTGTGCGCAAGGGTAGTAAGGGTACCTGTGTGCTGGTGTGTTGCCTGTATCTGGGAGCAGGGCTGGGATTTTGTGCCTCAAAGCCAGCTTTAGGGACAAGGGAGTCCCATCTTACAGACAAGGAAGCAGGCTGGGGTTATCCTACCCCTCCCAGGATAGGAAAAGGATGGGAGCCACCTGGCCATGCCCTCAGGCCCAGAAGGCCGCCCCTGCTCAGGTAGGAGCTTGGCACTGTGTGGTATACACAATGAATCTTGTTTCCAGGAATAAGGACTTACAGGAGGTGACCCTGGAGAGGGAGGGTCAGGTGCTGCTGCGCTTCGCTCTGGCCTACGGCTTCCGAAACATCCAGAACCTGGTACAGAAGCTCAAACGGGGCCGCTGCCCCTATCACTATGTGGAAGTCATGGCCTGCCCTTCAGGTGGGTCCTTTCTGAGTACTAGGATTGTTTGGGCAGTGATCTATCAGTGGGGTTTGGGGGATTGTGAAGGGGGTGCGTGCTGGAACCCCTGCCTTGCACCCTTCTAACACCATGCCAATACCATCTGCTCTGCCACAGGCTGCTTGAACGGTGGAGGCCAGCTCAAGGCCCCAGATGTACCGGGCAGGGAGCTTCTCCAGCAAGTGGAGAGACTATACAGCATGGTCAGGGTAGAGGCACCCGAGGATGCCCCTGGGGTCCAGGAGCTGTACCAACACTGGCTGCATGGTGAGGGCTCAGAGCGGGCCAGCCACCTACTGCGTACACAGTACCATGCTGTGGAGAAGGCCAGCTCAAGCCTCAGCATCCGGTGGTAGGAGACTGGGGGGTCTGCTGGACCCCACAGGACCAGCACTAGGATCCCCAAAAAGCCCATGCAAAGTCACAGATGTCAGGGCTCTCCGCAGATTTTGAGGTGGGTCACAGGAACCGAAGCAGGACACTGGCTATGTCCAGGACCTAGCCAGTGCTGGCCTGCATGCCTGCGGACTCTGCCCTGGCCTTGTCAGATGAGGGTGAAGTGGCCAAGGATGCTGAAAGTCCTCTAGGGTTTTGGAACCTCAGCCATGATCAAGGTCCGTGAGCACCATCCTTCCCCTTCCTGGCTGAGGAGTTGCAGCCACTCCCAGGGCTCTTCCTCCCTGGTTTCTAGGCTGACCTCCTGAAGCTCAGTGCACCAGATGACAGGGCTGGACCTGCTGAGTAGGTTCAACAACAGCCCTGAAGAGGGACTGCCTGGCAGGGGGGGAACCTGGGACCCTGGAAGTAGGGTATCTAAGCTGTGGACCCAGGTCTGGGCCCCATGTCTTTGGGGTAAGCATCATGCATATCTGTTGGGTCCCTAAGCCCATCTCCCACCAACCTTCACTTTTAATAAAGGAACATGTCCAACAACTTTTCTTGTGGGCACAGCTGGCTTTTCAGAGTATCTGTGGCACTGAAGCCTTTCAGAGCTTTATTCGGGATTCAAGTCCTGGGTGGTGGCTCTTCTCAGCCACCCGAAGCTCCACAGAGATCTTGCCTGTACCACTTGCTCCTCTCTAAGACTGGCAGCCGTGTGAGCAAGGCTTCAGGAGGGTTCCAGAAGCCATCCTCAAGTAGAACCAGTCAGCCAGAGGGGCACAAGGCAAGCAGGCTCCCTCAGGGTCATTTCTGCCCAGGTTTACCGAGGAGCCCCCACTGCAGTGCAAGGAGAGCCGGCGCCTGAGGTTGCAGTGGCTCAGTAGCATGCTGGAAGGCTGCTCGCTCCCCGCAGAGCACTTCCAGAACCTCAGCAGGGGCTGTGCGGCCTGTGAACTCTTGCACTGGCTCCTCTCTGGGGGGAGAGGGGCACAATAGGGGGAGCCTACTGGTCTGGCCCACTGCCTGTGGGAATGGAGGTGAGGATGGACAGGGCAACAGATCATGAGAAAGCACTTCACAAGGCTCTCCCTGATGCCAGGCACACTGAGGCAAATAAACCATCTCCAAACTCCATCTGAACAATTCAGATGACTGTTCAGGAGACAAGGCCCCCAGACAGTCCTGTCAACCTACTCCACAGGGAGCCCCCAGGCCCAAGTCTCCTCCAGGAATCTGGGCTGGGCTCCTCACCACCACCAAAAGGGCCAGAAGGGGGCCATACTCACCCTACCCGCAGGAAGGGATTGTAAAGGAACTCCTCTCCCAGGGTTGAGGGAACGGTGGGGATGTCATCCTCATCCCTTTTCTGCAATGACCACAGGCCTTTGTCACAACTGGACTTCTCTGACAGCTGCTCGGATCAGGTCACAGGGGGAGCCATAATGGAACGCCAGGTCCCAGGTCACCTGTGTTCCTGAAATCAGCCATGCTGACTCAGGGGCTGTCTTAAGTCCCTACACCCAAACTCCAGGAGGATGCTGCCTGTCTCCCCCCCCCAATATTACCCTCCCAGCAGTGGCAAGAAGTGGCCTACCTGGGCCCAGGACAGCTTGGCTCTTACATGGTCGCTGCAGGGTTCCACTTTATGGGCAAACTCAAGGTTGCTTAGTGTGTGCTCATGGCCACAGAATACCTTCTAGGGGAGAAGAGTGCTCAGTGGGTGCCCAGAGTTTCCCCAAGTAGAGACCAGGAAAGGTACTCAGATCTCTGGTCTGGAACAGGGCATGGCAGGGCAGGGCAGAGCATTTGGGTCATTCTGGAGGAAGCACAGGATTAGGGAGTGTCTGGACCTATAGGGACTGCCAAGGTTTACTCACCGTCTGGGGAGGCAGGGTGCCCAGGGTCTCAGCCAGGCTCTGATACATTTGCTGAGTGCTGCCCTCTAGGTGCCAGCCACAGCCAGCCACTGACAGTGCATCCCCTGGAGGAGGGTGAGTGGGTCAGAGAAACTAGGGGTTGGATCAGAGCACCACAATGGGTGAGCCAGGAGCTGCAGTACCTGAGAAGAGGGCAGGTGGGTCTGAACACTCATCCTCCCACACGAAGTAACTCATGTGGCCAGAAGTATGGCCAGGAGTCAGCAGGCATTGGACATGTATGGCCCCAAACTGCAGCAGAGGGGAAGCGGATGTGAAGGTGCTGAACAGCTGAGGCCTTCCCACTCCTGAGCGTGGCTCACCCTCAGTTCCTCGCCATGTGCCAGCTTTCGAGTCAGAGCAGAGATACGCTCATCCGCGCCCATCACCGCCAGCCCCGGCTGCAACTGTGTCAGCTCCTCATTCCCACGTGTGTGGTCCCTGGTCACCAGCAGGGACCTGGTCAGGGCTGTGCAGAGTAGAAGAGGAACCTTCCAGCCCTGGCCCAAACTCACCAGTGGTGGTGGGTAGTCAGCACAGCAGTCAGTGACACACCCTCCCGGCCTGCAATCTCCAGCAACTGGAATGGACAGAGTTTTAGTGGGTCAGTAGTCCCCTTCCACACCCATGTACCAGGGTGCTAATCCTAACCCAGGGCATCATGGAGGGAGGCATCTGACAATTACTGGATGCACAGTGTATGTGGGGATACCAGAGATAGTCCCAACTTCTGGAGAGCCCAAGAAATCTTAAATCCCAAATGACCAGAGATTAGAAGCCTGTTCTGTTCCAGCTAGGGTGGTGGGTAACCCATCAAGGGGAGTGGGCAGTGGTGCTTCCCCCCTCCAGAGTTGGCCCTCACCCTCTTGGCCATAGCCACATCCACTGCTACAGCCTCCCGCGTGCGTTCCTCGATGACAAGGTACATGTAGTTGTCCTCAAGCACAGGGATGACCTTGACCTTCATTCTCACAGAATTCAGGTGCGCGTGCCTCCTTCAAAAAAGCACACACACACACCCGCACCAAAAAAAAAAAGGCCCCAGCCTACTGAGTTCCTCTGGGCTGTTCAAGGCAAGATCAACACACCCACTCATACACACATCCGGGGTGAAAGCAGAACCCTGCTTCCTGCTCCAGGAACTAAGCAGATGGTCCGCATAAAATTCATTTCAGGCTCAAATCGGCCTTGGGAACCGGGTGTAGCTCCGCCCACCTTAGGGCCCCGCCCCTCGCCAAAGCCTTGTCTTCCCGAGAGAGCAGTGTCCCTAGACTGCCCAGCCTCTTTTTTCTCAGGACCCATCCCTAGTCCTGGAAGGTCACTCCTCCACTACAGGGTCCTCCCTCGAAGCGGCCCGGTCTCCTCGAGAGCCCCGCCCCCCAAGCCGCTCCGCTAAATTCCCCTCCAAGCCACACCCTCAGTACCAGCAGGCCACGCCTAATTTTCAGGCCCCGTCCTGCCCCGCCGCCGCAGTAGGACCCTAAACCCTGGACAGCTGCTTTTTGCCGTCCCCTCACTCGCACCTGCAAGGATGACTTGGAAGGCACAAGACGGACAAAGGTGGGAACTCGGGCCACTAATCAGCGAGCCTTGACGGAGAGCAGCACTCTACTATCCACTGCCCACACCCACAGCCCCCCTCCCCCAGCCTGCGTCTGCGCGCAGCGAGTCCCGACGCGCGGTTGAGGGAACGCGCGTGCGCGGGAGGGACCGCGCGCGTGCCTGATGAGGCGCGGCACGCACACTTGTACCCTGTGCCTGACTCCGGACTCAGGCTGAAGAACCAGGGTTTCCGGGGCCCTGTCCTTAGTTAGGCCATCCGCCACCTCAGGCTGAGGTGGAGAGGACTGCCCACCTTGTTCAGAACTATCCCAGGTTCAGCCAGCACCAGGAGGTACACCCCAAGGCGTCTAAGGAGTGCGTGAATCCACATGAGAGGACAGGGCATCTGGCATACAACAGCAGTACTAAGAGCAGCAGTTTTAGTCAGCACCCTGGTTTTATTTTGATTTACCAAATGAGGAAAGGTATCCAAGAAAGACGGACACCGTATATGGAAAGAGCTGAGAGTCCCCCCCACCTGCCCACTGTTGAACTGCCTGGCCCTTGTGGGCGGGCCCTGGAGTCCCCTTGGTA
Organism: Thryonomys swinderianus; assembly: GCA_004025085.1. NCBI lineage: Eukaryota > Metazoa > Chordata > Mammalia > Rodentia > Thryonomyidae > Thryonomys > Thryonomys swinderianus. Next base: position 69,584 of record PVIC010000978.1, on the reverse strand, counting down.
ACCCTGCACAGCTTGGAGCAACAACCACCAGGCAGCGCAGGCCAGGCCAGGATTGAAGCACTGGGCTTGCAAGAGGCCTGAGTTCCTGTTCTGTATGGCGGGTGCACCAGCTCAAGGCCCCAAGCCAGGGGCCCTCCCTCAGGCCACAGAGAATGTGAGTCCCCCAGGACACTGTTGTTACCCTAGGGTCAGGGGTCCTTCCTTTCCCAGAGGCCAAGAGGGGTCCAAGTCCCTGACCCCTGGGTATGATTCTGGCTAAGGAAAGGGTCACCTCAGCTTGGGAGGGTTGGCAATTCTGAGAGTAGGGGCCAGTCAGTGTTCAGAACTAGGACCACCCCCCTGGGTAGTGTGGTTGTGCCTTCCCAGGCTGTCCCACGAGTCAAGGACTGGCTGCTGGCAGAGCCCTGCTCCCTGCTCCCTGGGGGTGCTCCAGCCTCAGCCACCAATCTAGAATCAGAGTTCCTGTCAGATCTGAAGCTGAGTGAGGAGCAGCGCCTACAGGTGAGTTTGGGGCCCCCAGGGTGATGGCCAGACTGGTCACCCACAGGCTCCCACAGGCAGCACTCTCACCCTGGGTATATACAGATCTCTAAGGAGCTGGTTGATCTTCAAATCACAACCCATCGCCTAAAGGAGCAGCATGAGACTGAAGTTTTTGAGCTGAAGAAGGAGGTAAGCAGCTGTATGAGCCCACAGGTGAAAGCCTGAATGCACAAGATGTGTACTAGAGCAAGTGCCACAGGGGTCCAGGTGCATAAGGGTGCACGCACAAGTGTGCACACACAGGCAAGCATGTGTGCTCTGTTCCTAGGTGTCCCCAGCTAATATTTAAGGCTGGCGCCTTAGGCAACTCAGCCATCCTGACACCCCACTGCCCAACTAATATTGACTGGTTCCAGGTGGCCCCCCAGACAGGTATACCTGCTCACCAGAGTTGTCCACAGGTCCTTCATCTGGAGAGCCGGGTACTAGAGCTGGAGCTGCATGGAGATCATGCCAGGCCAGGGCACACAGCCCCTGTGGAGGCCAAGCCTGCTCACCATCAGGCACTGGCACAAGAGTTCAGTCAGGAAGCCAAGGAACCCAGAGGCACCGATCACCGCAGGCTCCAGGTCACCATGAGCACACAAAGAACTGGGCTGGCTGGGTGGGTTGGATCCTCCACAGGGCACAGTGAGATGGAATCTGTGTACCCACCCCTCAGCACTCTGCCCTCCAGTTCAAGGGTGTGCTGACCCCTGAGCCTGAACAGTGGAAGCCAGAAGCAACATGAACAGGCAACCACCCATCTTGAGGGCCTACCTTGGGCTTTGCCGGACTGGGGTGGTGGTGGGGGCCATACAGGGATCCTGGAGCTGGGATTCATGCATTCAGCCCTTGTGCACCTCACAGCTGCTGAGAGGCTGGGAGCAGCTGCAGGGAGAAGTGAAGCAGGTGCTAGAGCATCACAAGGCCCAGCAGCAAGCACTAGAGACACAGATGTGAGTAATTTCTTCACCTGGAACTGGGAGGGCCCAGCAGAGCACTGCTCAGAACAGCATTCCCATGGGGCTGAAGGAAGGCCCTCAGCCCGGTCTGGCTGATCTCATGCTGTGTCATCAGGGCAGCCCTGGGCCAACAGCTTCAGGGAGCCCAAGAGGATGCCAGGGCAACCAGGCAGCAACTGGCTTCACAAGCTGTGGTGAGGTCCTAACCTGTCCTACAAGCTTTAAGACCACGGGTGGGGGCCCTACGAGTTCAACAAAAGTCCCTTCTCCACCCCAGGTGCTATCCACATGCCAGGGCCACCTCTGCCAAACTGAGGCTGAGAATGCCCGGTTGCAGCTACAGCTGAAGAAATTGAATGAAGAGTATGCCATCCGGCTGCAACACTGTGCCCAAGAGGTGGTGGTGAGCAACTAGCCCTAACCTCGGACCCTGGGATGAGTGAACCTGGGAACCCAAGCCTCCTAGATAACTTCAGGGGACCCCCAGTGTCTGGGCTTAGGGCCAGCCAGCCAACCCCTGCTGCCCAACTCCAGCACACCTCACCTCCTCCAGAAATATGCCAATGGCGCAAGCCAAGCAGCCCTTCAGACCTTCCTAGAGACCAACCTGGAGAACATCCGAGCAGCACACCACAGCCGTGAGCAACAGCTGGCACGGGCTGCTCGGACCTACCGCAAGCGTCTGGCAGATCTGAGCTGTAGGCATGAGGAGCTGCTGGTCACTTCCAGGTAGTCCCTGCTCTGACCTGGAGACCTAGGGTGTGTGACCCAGAGTGTGCCTGTGTGACCCAGAGTGTGCCTTAGTATGCAGCAGGAGCCACCTCAGGCACTGATGGACCCCAACAGGACACCTGGAACTCTCAAGGCTACTTTGGCTGCACCTACTGAATTGGAGAGACTGCTCAAGCACCTGCCCAATAAGCTTAGTCACCTGCAGGAGGATGAGGTGAGGCTGGAAATCTACTTCCAGAAGCTCTAGACTTCCTTTCTGCTATCCCACACTCTCCTGGGGCACAGAGCCCCAGAGCTTACTAGGCTTGTCTGAAGCTGAGCAAAGCCTCAGCCCCAGGGCCTCAGAGCAGCCTGCCCCACTCAGCAACTGATGGATCTCTACTTCAAACCCTTGCAGCACAGCAGGCTTGGTGCTTTGTTTTTGTATCCACAGAAGAGATCTGGTGAAGCCGCCCAGGGGGGTGCAGCAGATCCACAGTGAGTGTTCTCATTTGGGCTGGAGAAGGTCCAAAAGGTGGAAAGCAGAGAGTAGAACACCAGAGTCCCACACCATTCATTCATTCCAGCAACGCTTATTGCCAGATGGGGCTCTGGTCACTGCAGTAAACCAAGTGGGCTCCCCCTGGCCTGGGATCTCTGGGTTTATGTGGGAACCCTGATAATCACAGAAAAATGAAGTGGCTGCTGTGTTGAGTCTAGTTGGTAGAGGAGCCTTGCCATGAGAGGGGGCCAGGAGAGCCCACTGAGGAAGGGCCATTTCAGCTAAGACCTAGGGGATCCCAAGACAAAGACAGGGTGGGAGCTGGCTGCCTGGTGACCTCTCCAGTTCTTGCCTCTGAGTCTCCATCTTCCCAGTTACATGGTAGGCAGAGGTCTTGAGGGAGCACCTCTCAGAGTTTAAGGACACAAACACCTGGTGTGTGTTTGTAGTACCATCCCTGTAGACTGGGGTTATTTGAGCCAGTCAGCAGCTCCCCCCATGTACAGACGTTCCAAGACCTGGATAGAGCTGGCCCAAATTCACTCCAGCAGCTACCATACCAGCCCTTGAAATTGCCCTTTCTCCTTCACAGGGGTCTAGATAATGCATCCTGGGTCCAGATCTGCCAGAAGCTCCGAGACTTCTCCCAAGGCACTCAGGTAGTGGGCAAGGACTGGTAGGGGCCCTCTTCATACTCTGCCCTGGCTCATGGCTCATCTCCCTACCAGGCAGAACTGGAACATGAACGGGCACAACTGTTGGTTAGGGCCTCAGTGGCCGAGGAGCGGCTTTCTGAGCTTCAAGAGTACGTGGACCAGCATCTTGGCAGGTTGGCTAGATCACTCAATGACATTGGGCTATGTGGGAGGGAAGCCAATCCTTAGCCAAGCAGGTGATTTCAGCTGGCTCCTTCACACAGGTACAAGCAGGAAATCCTGAGGTTGAGGAAGCTGTTGGGTCCAGGAGACCCCTGGAAAGTGGAGGCCACAACTGCAGCCAAGCCCTAGCGTTTAGGAACCCACAGCTGCAAAGCCAGAAGCCAATCTTCCCAAGAACACAGAGCAGAGCCCTGCACAACCAGTATGGAGCCCTCCCCAAACTTCAAGCTCACCCAGTAGAGTCATTCCTCCCTCCAACTCTCTATGAAATAAGTCAGCAAGAGAGACCCATGGAGTCTTTATTGTGTCCAGTCAGCTAGCTTGGGAAACAGGGGCCTTGAGGACTGAGGTAGAACTGGATCCTGGGGTAGTTTTGTCAAGTATCTCCCGAGAAGACAGAGGTGGCCCATTATCATGGATGTCATAAGCCCAGACACGGTCAAGGCCTTCACCCACCATAGCCACAGGCTCCCAGGTGGGAAACGGAAAGCGCCCAGACACCACACGGGCCCCTGTGGGCAGTTCTGCTTGCAGCTTATCCTCCAGCAATGGGAGCTGTTGGAGAAAGCAGTAGGGAAGTGGGTACAGGGACATCAGACCCAGCACCCATCCCTAGCTCCCAACCACCTAGAAAATACTCAGGGTGTGTGTGGTCCAGCCTCCCTGTGGGGCAGCTGAACCCAGACCTACCACACTGGGAGCCAGGAACACAGACACGTTGTAGCAGTCCCTCAGGCTGACCTGTAAGAGGAGACAGTCACCTCACAGAGGAAGAGGGCTGGCGCTCAGGAAGTCCCTGCAGTTGGAGTCCTGGTCCCCAACCTACCCTGCTGACAGAAGCACCTGGGGCTGTCAGCAGGTGGCCAAACTAAATACTGAGGCTAGGACAAGGTGTGGGGTCCGAGGGGTTTAGGTTACCTTCCAAAGATCTTCCCGGAGATACCTGACATTGTGCAAGCAGCCAGCCCTCCAGGCATGCAGCCGTGCAAGCCCCACGAGCCAGGGGTTCAACTCATACCCAACAGCAGGACGAAGTCCGCACCTGTGGGCTGCCAGCACCTGCAGGCACCAAAATGGGGACCGGGATGTGGGAATGAAGACAGACACAGACAATAGATACACACACTCGCAGATGCTGCCCTTACGATTCTGCCGTCGCCAGAACCTAGATCCACCATTTTCCCAGGACGGCCTCGAAGCAGTGACATCACATGCTCAACTTGCCGGGCACTCGCACCTATGTAGGGCACCTGAACAAGGAAGTAGGCGGACTGTGGTCAGAGCCTTTGTGTCGCTCCAGGCCCTGCAGGTCCTCTCCGAATTATTGGGGAGTGCAAGACTTTCCTCCTGGCCATCCAGGTTCCTGCCTGCCACACTTACAACAGGTACCAAGTGACCACGAGCTCATTTATCTCACATCTGGGCTTCAGCTCCGCGAACCGGGGAGATCTCTACAAGCCCAGCTCAAAGCTGCAGTTTCAACCCGTGTTTTACACCGTTTTGGTCCTGCCCCTTCTTGGCCCCACCCAGCTGTGGCTACACGCACCAAGCGAAGCCTCTTACTATAACTGGTTCAGCCTCTCCCGCTGGCCAGTCCATCCAGCACCTGCAGCCGCAGCGGGACCCGGCGGAAGCCGGGCTGAAGCAGTAGCACCCACACGGCATAGGCGGCTAGTCCGGATCCAGCCGCCACCTGCAGCAGCTCCAGCGGCCCCAACCGCCGTTCACGCAACTCGGTCAGTCCTTCGGCTGGGTCATCGTGCTCCATGACTGCGGCACATGCGGTCAGGGTCGGCCCGCCCAGCGCTGCTCCCAGACTATGGCCCGAGACACTCGCCCAGCCTGGAACTGGAGGGTATCTCCCTTCCTACCACTGGCCGCTGCGCCCCTGCCGGGGACAGTGGTATCAACAGCAGATGGGGCAGAGGCGGTAACTAGACGCCCGGAAGTTCTGCAGAGTCCGTGCGCCTGGTCCGCTGAGCGTTTTTCTCCGCCCGGCTCCACCCAGACCCCCATCCTTGGGTTCCGGGCAGCGGTGCCTTACAGTCACAGGCTGCTTCGCTGCCCCTTGCTTGGAGCTTTTGGCGATTTGCTTTGGTGATCCTCTCAGCGGGCAGGTCCTTGGAACTTGTGTCGCAGGGATCCTGGGAAGGGGACAGGTCCCCAACTTCATGGAACGCACACCCTAACGCAAGAGATGGGGTGCACAAGAGCCAGCAGGAGTGGGATCCAGGGAGGAGACGAGAAAGCACCTAGCCCTGCAGGCCCTGGGCCATAGCCAAGCTCCCAAGTGACTGTCTTGGGGAAGCCAGGTCACCCTACAAGTCAGCCGGAACTTCCTGGAAGAACAGGCTTCAGGTTCCCTCCCATCACTGGGACAGTTAGGCAGGAAATGGAGTGTGCGCTTGGGGACGGAGGTCTGAAGGAGAAAGGCAGAGAGGAGGGGCTTGACAAAGAAAGATTTAGTGGGCGAGAAGACAGATGTTCACTCTCTAGTGAGTGTGGTGATGGGAGGGGAGCGGGATGTGAGAGGCTGGGCCTCTGGCAGCTGGCCTAGCATGAGCTGGAAGGCATCTTCAGAAGGGCAGATTGCCCTCCTCCAGAAAACAAAAAATTGAGAGGCTCCTGGTGGAACCCTGGGAGGCCAAATGCCCGTCAATGTCACAGGCTCATTAGCGCACACACCATACCCTGGCTTGTCAGCAGTCACACCCCTAGTCAGGAATCTAGCAAAAATGAAACTGTTTCCAGACAAAATAGGCATGCCCAAGAACATCCTCCAGATGGAGAGTCCCTCATACACTTGCTCACACATTGACTCCAGCCTGAGCCAGGTGAAGGACCAGTGTCTTGGCTGGACAGCAGGAAAGGGCAGGAAAGCCTCCATGCCTGAGAAAAGAGGAGATCTGGCTCACCCCCTCAGAGCGCCCAGCCTCCTCCGGAGCTGTAACTGAGCCGTCCCAGGAAAGGAAGGATGCTCACTGAGCTCATGGCAGGGAGGCCTTAGATACCTGTTCTTTACTCTGCTGCTTCTTGTATTATTCTTAGTCCCAGAGCAGTGCCTGACACCTGAAAGGTCCTCAACAATGCATCTAATCGCTCCCTCACATTTATACAAACTACTCCTTGGCCTTTGGGCACTCTATAGCCAAGGGGGTCTAGTAGTGGGAGTTTGTGTGCACTTGGCAGTGTGGTTATTGGCCAACACAGGAAGTCTCCAGGCCACTTTGCTTTGTTCTGTTTTTCTTTTTTTATTTAATTTTGTATTTATTTTTGCATACAGGGGATCAAACTCAGGACCTTGTGTTTGCCAGGCTGTATCAAGAAAAATACAGGCCAGGGATTTAGCTCAGTGGCACTGTGTCTGATGTAAGCACCCCTAAATTTTTTCTGGTCTTGAATTCACTGTGTGGCCCAGGTCAGTCTTAAATTCGCGGCAATCCTGCCTCACCCTCTAGAATGCTAGGATTACAGGCCTGCACCACCATGACCTGGCGCAGGCCACTTTCATAAAACCCCAGCCTTCATGTTCAACCACACCTTTGTGGGGGGCATTTGAGCCCAGGGCCCATCGTTCTTGTCAGCATCTAAGTAAAGGATCATATGCTTTGTATATGCAGTTTAAAACAGCCTGTGCCTGGGGACCAAGAGATGGAGGGAAGGAGAGAAATGGGATAAAAGAATTTAGTTATATGGTTGTACTAATTCCCCACAAGTAATATGATCATAATGTACTGTGAACTGTACTAGTAAAAAAAATAAAATAGGGGGGGACCAGGCAGTCCCATGAGTATTCTTGGTTGAACACTAGTGTGACCTACTGTGTACCCACACACATGGCACTTTTGTCATCTCAGTCTGCAGCAAGGATTTGTGCTCCCTGCAGAAGCCACATCCTCTCCCAGTCTCTTTTTTCCCTTGAAAGATGAGGGATCCATTTAGCCTCAGTGGGGCCTCTGGGCTCCACCCCACCCCAACCCCTTTCCTAGTGAGGACAAGTGGCAAGAGTGGAAAGTCATTTCCAGGGCTCAGCCTAGGGGTTCCCTGAGCTCTTTCCCAGGAACTGAGAGAGTGAGGTGAGAGGGATCTGCCCACAAGCTGTCAGCCTCAGGGCTCTGAGCTTTACCCAGAAACCTGCTATCCCATTATGTGGCTGAGAGACTGAGGAGGAAGGCAGGGACAGCAACAATGGGGCCAGTGGCGGGAAACAGTCTTTAGAGACCCTATTGTGCACCATGCCTGCCGGAAACAGAAAACAAGCAGGATCCTGCAATGGATACCCCACACCCTGCAGGCTCCTTGCTACGTATGGATGCTCAGCACGTTGCAGGGGCCTCTGGACAGAGGGGCTCTTTCTTCCCCAAGGGCGGGACCAGGCCAAGGATGACTGTGGCTCACAGCAACCACAGAGAGAATTGGCATCCTGCCAGCCCCTTCTCTCACAGGCCCAGTCCAGAGCCAAGAGTGGTGTCTGTCAGCCTGCCCTCCCAGTCCACCTAAGGGACTGATACCACCTCAAGTGTTAGGACCCAGTAGCTTTTCCACTTTGCTCTGAGCCCCAGAAGCATGCTGGTATGGAGGCAAACAGGAATCTCAGCTGCCAGCGTTCACCAGTAAGAAGAGTAGGCAGGGAAGCAGAGGCAGGTCCAGGGCTGGGCTTGCTACAGGAGACCAGTTCTACAGTGGCTGGTATAATCAGTGTTCTTATTATCACCTCAGAAGCACTGGGCATCATGATGCCATCATGAAGCAACTGTCTCACCACTTATCCTCCCACCCACCCCTCCCTAGCACCCTACCCCAGAGGAAGGCTCAGTCCACCGGCACCTCACAGGGGTTGAGGTGGGCAGCATGGGCAGCTGCATAAGCTCGTCTGAACTCTTGGAAGCGGGGGGCACAGCCCAGCCAGGCCTCACCAAAGTGGCTCCAGCCCATGAAGATGAAGGTGCCTGGGCCGGGGTGAACACCGCAGCGCAGCAGTGTTCGAATGGAGGCCTGCCTCTGGCCCTTGGAGCCCCCCACGAGGAACAGTGGCAGCGTCTGACGGAGGACACGGGAAGCCACCACGGTGATGACAGATTCCTGCAGCTCTGTGTCATGAGCAACCCGGTGGATGGTCCCATGGATCACTATGGGGAGATATGTTGGCCAGTGCTGAGCATTCTGGGGTGGGGGGAGGCTCCAGGCTCCTGCCACGATGAAGACACTCACCGAAATCACTACTGCATGCAGCCAGGAGAAGTTCAGCATCACTGCAAGGCCTGCAGGCACCTGGCACGCAGAGGAGAGGGTGTGTCCAGACCCTATGGTCCCCTACCCATCACCCAACCCAGCAGATGGGGTGGGGTAGTGCCCAGACTCTTCTCAGCAGGTGTGTTCAAGACACTGAAGACACTTGTACTGAGGGAAGGTGTGGCAGCATCAGCCTCCATGGTGCAGATGCCCAGACACAAGCCTATGTACTACAGCACTTGCCCACCTGGAGCCCCAGCATCCTGCATACCTGCTTCCCATCACCTTTTTTGAGCTCCAAGGCCCACTCCTGAGGCCCAAAGAGCAGCAGCCCAGCTAGGGCAGCTGCAGGTTATGGAGGCTCTGGCTCCTTGGGTCCCTGGCCTAAGCCTAAAGGGGCAGAATAGTGAAAGCCCCATCCCCTGCAGGGTCAGTCTGCAGGATCCAGGAACCTGGGCCTGGTGCCCTGCAGGAGGCAAGGCAGTGTCTCCATGGTGACTGGGTGGCACACTGGACTTTTGTTGATTGGGCTGGGGGAGGGGCGTGAGGTCACTGCCAGGCCAGGGAGCTCTGGACGCTCCGCCTGAGGCTGAGACTCTGCCCCCAATGCCCCTCCCCCAGCCCTTCAGAAACCAGAGCTCGGAAGTTCCCCTACCCCTCCTCCCCTGCATTCATTCAGCCTGTTCCTCTCTAAAATTAATTCTAAACAGGAAAGAGCGCAGGCAAGGCCTCCCCACTCCTTCCCACCTGCCCATGGTGTTGGGACCTTCTGTGCCTTTGGATGACACAGCCTATTCCAGCCAGGCCCAGGTAGAGCCCACTCTGTGACTTCCACCTGTCCCCAGCTCAGTGGCCACTCACCGTTCACGCCAAGGTCAGAAGCCTGGGGTGGCGGCTCTGGACGCCCATCCTCGCGCAGCTCAAAGCGGAAGGCAGCCACGCGGCGGCTGATGTCACGGTGCGGGGTGGCCTGCAGGAAGAGGGCCCGCCGCTCGCGAGGACCCCATTGAACGCAGCGGCCGCCAGCCAAACCAGGGCCTTCAGCCAGCAGCAGGTCCAGGGTGCCACCTGTGCGCTCTGCAAATACCTGGGCGCCAGCAAAAGGCCGGGAGGGACGCAGACAAACGACTCCAGGCCGCGCGCTGGGGTCTGGGCCACCCAGGGCTAGGCGCAGCGCCCCCACCGGATACAGCCACTCGACGGCGCCCTCCGCACAGGCCAGAGCCAGCTGCCCCACGCTGCCCGGCTCCTGAGTCAGGCCGCTGTGGACAGGACGATGGCGTGAGACTAGGGCCCCGAGCCCCACATCGCACCTACTCCATCAGCCGCGCCTGCAGCCCAGCGTGGCCCCGACTCCCCAGGACCGCAGCCAAGGCGGGCACGACGCTGTCCCCCGCCCCTTTGAGGGAACATGGCTGGCTTCCCGCGGCTTATACCTGCCCCTCCAGCTGCAGCGGTCCGCGGAGTAGCTGGCACGCGCGGACGCGGCCAGGACCCCGCAGCAGAGTGCGCAGAACAGCACAGGAGACGGCATGCCGGGGGGACGCGCCGGGACCTGGGTAGGGGTCTAGGGCTGCAGCCCCGGGGCAGGGCGCCGGAGCCCGGCGCGTCCCCTCCACCGGCGGCCGCTTTCTCGGCGCTGGAAGTGGGTCTCCCTGCTGGGGGGGGGGCGGGGCGGGGGCGGGGTTCTGGCGCGCGGCCAATAGGCCGGGACTCCGAAACTTCCAGCCAATCACGGAGGCCGAGTGGGCAAGCAGCAAGAGGACTGTCTGCTACCTTCCAGATAGCGCTAGGGAAGAGCAGCTACCCCTGCCTAGCCGTGCCTCCCTCCTCTTCCTGGCCTGGGCATCGTCCCTAGCTCTGGAATCCTTGGTGGGACGGGATCTGGAAGGCTGCAGTCTACAGGAACCTCTCAGTGTAAGGTAGGAGTAACCCTCCTTAAGGGTAGGAGCTAAGCTTCTAGCCCACATGCCGCCCACCTGGCACCGGAGGAGAGAGGAATCTTGGCCCAGTCCTGGGAAGGGCAGGTGCTGACTGGCCTGGGGCAAGGTCAGCCTTGGGTTTGGGCAGACCAGCTGTCATAAGGCTGAGGTGGCAAGCTCTAGACGAAGCAGCCTAGGCAGGGCAGACCCTCTTTTTGCAACATCTTTTTCTCAGACCCAAGCTTCATATGCCATGGTTGTCAAATGAATAATAAAAAGGGCTCTCTAGAGCTAGCAAGTGAGGTCCACCAATGCCAGGCAGGCTTGTGGCACAGGAATGCTGAGCAAAAGGTACCCTGTACCACAGAGGCGGACCCTTACTAATCCTGGCTAGTTGGCCTGAAGGACACTCAAAAGTGCCCAGAATCGGGCCTTCCCGGCAGGCCATCCTGAAATGTTCAACCAGTTAAAAAACATCGGATGTGTGCAGGACCCAGGGATTCTGTAGCGTGTAGGTGTGAAGAGGCAACCCACTGCCCCCAGCCCTCCTGCTGCCCTGAGCCTTCCCTTGAAGTGACAGATGAAGGCCCCAGGGGAGGGGTCTCTTGGATCCCTCTGCCAGCCCTAAGTACTGGTCACCCTCCCCCTGACCCTATGGCCCTCCCAGGCCAATGAGGGCTCCAGGGGTCTCAGTTGGCCCCTGTCCCTCACTGGGAGGTCAGAACAGGGAGTGATAATGGCCAAAATAATTCAAGTGTCCAAGGCCAGGTGCATTCACTTTCCTGTGCATGGACATAATATCCAACACTCAGAACCTAAAGGAGAAGTTTAATTTTGCTCACAGCTTCAGGGGATTCAGCCCATGGTCAGCTGGCTCCAAGACGGAAACATTAAGGGAGAAGGGTATGTCAGAGAAAAGATGCTTAGTTCATGATGGCTGGGAAACAGAGCTGAGGCCAGACAAGAAAGGGCCAGAGACTATCTGTGCTTGCTGGTGGTACCCAAGGTCATGTCTCCATGATCCGCCAGACACACCCAGAAGTGTGCTTTACTATGCCACAAGTGAGTCAAGCTAATCTTTTCTTGTTTTGGTTTTTGGCTTCTTTGCTTGTGTGTGCTTTTATTTGAGACAGGCTCTCACTATGTAGTTCAGGCTGCCCTTATACTCACTATGTAGCCCAGCCTGGTTTTAAACTCATGGTGATCCTCTTGCCTCAGCTTCCTAAATGTTGGGATTAGAGATGTGCACCACCATGCCCAGCTAAATTGAATATCTTAACCAAACATAGCAAGAAAGTAGATAAACAATGTGGCATATATCCACACTATGGTTTATTATTATTTAGGAGAATAGGCATAGTTTTCAATTTATAAAGATGCAAGGAGCCAGGCATGGTGGCTCAGGCCTATAATCCCAACATTCAGGAGGCAGAGGCAGGAAGATTGCTGAATTCAAGGCTAGCCTGCGCTACATAGTGAGCTCAGGGCCAGCCTGAACTACAAAGCAAGACCCTGCCTCAAAAACCTAAAAAATAAAACTAAACTAAAAAAGAAAAGAAAAGAAAAAGATGTAAAACATCCTAGAGATTGGTTATACCAAATTATACACAACACTTGACACCCACAACCTAAAGGAAAAATTTATTTTGCTCACAAGTTTCAGGAGATTCAGTCCATATCAGCTGCATCCAGAGCAAAACGATCATGGTAGGAGGCCATGGCAGACAAAAGATGGTATTGTGTTTCAGCACAGGAAAGCTAATACATCTGCCCTTTGTTACAATGCAGTGGGGTTGTACTTCACTAATACAGCACATGCCCAACATATGCAAGCTCCTGAGTTCGGTCCCCAACATCCAGTAATAATAATATTTATGAGACATGGGGCCAGAGATTTAGCTCAGTGGTTCCAGCGCCTGTGTAGTAAGCACAAGGTCCCTGGTTCAATCCTCAGTAACCACATACAATACCTGGGTGTGGTGATTCACACCCACCAGCAATCAGTACCACATACTGTAGTGCCAGGTGTGTTGGCTCATGCCTGTAATCCCAGCACTCAGGAAGCAGAGAAAGGAGAATTGCTGAGTTCAAGGCCTGCCTGGGCTACATAGTAAGCTCAGGGCCAGCCTGAACTACAAAACGAGACCCTGTCTCAAAAAAAAAAAAAAAAAAAAAAAAAAAAGACACGTCTCACTGTGGAATTAAGACTGGCCTTTAATACTGAGTTCAAGACTAGCCTTAACTACATAGTGAGATCCTATCTCAAAAATAAATGAGTAAATATTTTAAAAGAGGCTGGGCATAGTTGAGCATACCTCTAATCCCATCTTCTGGGAGAACTGAGGCAGGAAGATAGCAAGCTCAAAGCTAGCTTGGGCAACCCTGTCTCAAAATAAAAAGGGTGGGTGTGCAGCACTTTTCTGGCATGCATGGGCTAAGTCCTCAGTGCTGGGAAAAATTAAAGAAGGAAAAAAGAGCTAGATATAGCGGGGACATTGCAGGCACACAAGCATGCGCGGAAGAAGTGGATACTCTACTTGGCCATCAACGCAGGTGTTCTGGCCTGGAAGTGACAGAGCTACTTCATGGTGGTCGCTAGGGTAGCAGCCACCCTAATTTAAATATTTGAGGCAGACAGTGGGCTCCAGGCACCCCCTGGTGGCACTGCAATGAGTCAGCCTCAGATCTGCCTCTGGTCAGCCTCACACCCCTAACTTCCTACCTAGCCTTTGCCCAGAGGAGGGTTCACTGTCCTGGGTGCAAGAGGAGATTTCTCCCGGGGTGACCTGGTCTGAAAGAGTCACACACCTGGCATGAGTTGCCTCCTCAAGGCTGAATTTGTCTTGCCTTCTGTCCCTCACTCCAGCCCCATCTTCTTTTTTGTCCCCTGGGATAAAGTCTCACTACGGAGCTCAGGCGTCCTTGAATTTACTACATACGCAGACTGAGTTTGAACTCGTATTGAGCCTTCTGCCTCAGCCTCTCAAATTCTGGGATTACAAGCATGTGTCACTGCACCCTGCTTCCAGCCTCATCTTTTCAGGGCCTGCCAATGATTCTGTCACCATGGGAGACTTGGGCAGACTCCACTCCTCCCCCCCAAAAAAGGCAGGGGATTTAGCTCTGTGGCACCATGCCTGCTTTGCAAGCATAAGGTCCTGAATTCAATCCCTGGTACCACAGAAATACAAAATGAAATCAATAAAACAAAACAAAACCAGACACCACTTCCCACAGCTCCTGCCCTGCCTGCAGAAGCACGTGGGCATCACTAGCCATTACACCTCTGCTATTCATCGACAGAACAGGGAGTCCAGAGGCCATGTCTGGCCTGAACTATGGGTATAAAACATGACACCTGGGTGCAGGTACTCAGCTAGTACCTAGAGAATAAGTAAGTGGATACTCGAATGAATAACTTCCAAACCTACAGCTTGGGGGTTTCCTTGAGTATCCTCAGCTCCAGACGCTCTAGGACTACGACCCTCCAAAAGTGGCCTCTCCCACTTCTCTCCTAAGTCAGAATGACAGAACCAGGAAGGACTCAATAACCTCTCCAGTGTATATTTCAAGAAGGTGGCATGATGCAGTTTCTGGCCCCCACTGAGAGAGTGAAGAAACCAGAATTGTTGCCCCTTTCTCCAGACTGTTGCTCTACTCAAATTTGGTCACACGGACATGTCACCCTAAAGCCCTTTGAGGGGTGGGAACACTGCCTCTGAAACCTGAGTCCCTTTGTCTGTACTGGCTTCTCCAGAGGGGCTTTGGAAGCATAGCTTGATGGGATGCTTAGATATAAGCAGATCTCTGTCCCTGTCAGGATGTTCTCTCCTTCAGGCTGCCAATCACTGACACTGCCCCATAACACAGGTGCTGTCAGGCTATGGGCTCTGATGCTGCTTCCACAATGAGCGGGACCCTCCCTGAACAGGAACAGGGACAAGCAGCCCACAATCTGGCAAGGACACAATGGCAGACAGGTGGCTGCACCGCGAGGGAAAGGGCATTAGGAAGGGAATGCTGGGGCCAGACAGGAGTTGGTCTAGCCAGAAAGTAGCATTGATGGGGAAAAGGGAAACAAAGGAACTCTGTGCAAACCTGGACAGTAAAAAGTAGATGATAGGGGGCCAAGAATTTAGCTCAGTGGTTTCAGAGTCTGCTTCGCAAGCACAAGGTCCCGAGTTTGATCCCTGGTACCACACACCATAGTGCTGGCCGTGGTAGTTCACACCTGTAATCCCAGCACTTGGGAGGCAGAGGCAGGAGGATTGCTATGAGTTTGAGGCTAACTTGGGCTACATAGTGAGCACAGGGCCAGTCTGAACTACAAAGCAAAACCTTGTCTCAAAAAAAACTAAAAAAAAGGGCCAAGGATTTAGCTCAGTGGTTCTGACATCTGCCTTGCAAGAGCAAGGTCCCAAATTCAATCCCCAGTAACCATATATCATAATGCCTGATGTGGTGACTCACACCCACCACCAATCAGCACCACACACCACCATGCCAGGAGTAATGGCTCATGCGTTTAATCCCAGCACTTGGGAGGCAGAGGCAGGAGGATTGCTGAGTTCAAGGCTAGCCTGGGCTACATAGTGAGCTCAGGGCCAACCTGAACTACAAAGCAAGACCTTGTCTCAAAAAAAAAAGTAAATGGTAGAGAAGTGAACAAGGCCAATCCTGCAAGGTCCCCTGGCTAAGGGAGAGTTTGAGTTTGGCCTCAAGAGACCAGTGGACAGAACCCCTGAGGCCACAATGTGGAAGCCCAGAGAAAACCCAGGTCTCACATTTTCCCAAGAATTCCCAAACCAGGTCTTGCATTTCACTAGCAACAGGGAAAGGGAGAGAGCTGAGGCCAGCCCTTCGTGTGTCCCCAACTGACCCCATGACACCCAGGACCCTCCAATGAGGAAAATGCTATGCTGGGTCTGCTCTGTCTTATCAGGGAGACTGATGCATTGCTTGGAGCTGGTGGCTGGAAACAGTGGAGAGAGTTTCCATAACTGAGGGACAGGAGGTACAAAGACCACCCACTAATATGTTCTAGTAACACTCACCATGAGCATTGGACTGGTAGGACATACACAGCCTCAGAATTTGAGGCTTTCTCCGCACAAAGAGCTCCCAAGGACCCAACAAGTCATCACTGCCACCTCTCCCAGGCAGGCTGCGCAGCCTCTGGTTCTGCCTCCCTCCATGGGATCTGGCCTCTCCCATTTTCAGCCCTCCACCTCAAGGCACTAGGCAGCATGATCTCTAATTTGGGTGTTTTTCTCCCTTTGCCAAGAAACACCCAAACACAGACACACACCTTGCTTCTCCTAAGGAGCCCAAAATGCAGCTGCCATTGATTTGCAACCAAGCTAAAAATAGCTGCTGGCTCCAACCAGGACCGGGAAAATATCCCATTGCTAGGAAACGGCCGTTGCCTGGAGACCGCCATCGCTAGGCGACGACGTGTGTTGTTGCGGTGACAGCTGGGCCCTGAGTCATCCTCAAGCCTTGATGGGGGGGGGCAGCCCAGTGCAGTAGTTGGGGGCAGCAGAGAGGCTCAGCACCTGCTACAATGTGGGCCACTCTACCTCTGCGCTGAGAAGTGCTCATTCTATGATGCTCTCTGGTAGTGGAGTGATCAGGGCACCCCAGCATCTTCAGCCTGGTGCCCCTTCTGCCTCTGCTAAGGCTTCTCCAGTTTCTGCCTCTGGGCAAGGGTGGTGGAGGACAGAGTGCCTATCTGGCCCAAGCATGAACCACTTTGCTCTAGTCTGGGAGCTCCCCTTCCCAGTGTTATTCTGAGACAGAGACTTTCAGGGCACCCCGCCCTGTAGGGTTTAGACTCCTTTCCAGGAGAGGGTCAGTGGGGAAGATACCTGGCCCCCACTTGGGGAAGATTTGGCTCAGAATATGGCTCCGGGGCAGATGTTCCATCTCAAGGACTTCCTATGACAATTCTTACAGAGCCCTCACTCTGGACCTAGGGGGCACGTGGGGTCACCTTCAGTGCCTATGATCCCCACTCACTGCCCCCAAAGGCCTTGGGATCAGATGAGCCAGCAGCCTTTGACCCTCAACCCCTGACTCTAGAGCTGGAATCTGCACCAGCCTAGACATGGAGGGGTCTTCTGTCCTCAGCTCAAGGCAGAGAGTGCTCTAGATGAGGGGACCCCCAGGTGTCATATGTGCAGGTAAGGGAATCTCCAAGTGAGTGACTTTTGGTGAAGGGTGCTCCAGATGAAAGGGTCCTCCAGGTGAAGGGTTGTGCCAGGTGAGTGGTGCTTAGGTGAGATGTAGTCTAAGTAAGAAGCTTTCAGAAAAGGGTTGCTTCAGATGAGATGTGAATCAGGAGGGAAGGTGCTTCCACCAAGGGTTCCTGCAGGTGAATGCGGTCCAGCAGATGGGTGCTTTACGTGCTGTTGGGGTTCCCCCAGGACTGAAGGAGGAAGGGATCATCCTCACTGAGCTGGGCTAAGCAGTAGCCTGAGGATACTAAAGGTCACTGAGTAGCCAAACCTCTCTGGGGCTTCTCCAAAGGCATCTTTGAAAGCAGGCCATCCTCCACAGAGGTGGGCCACAGCTCCAGTATGGCAACTTCTCTTACTCAAGCATCTGTCTGTCCCTCACTCACTCCATGTGTGTCCAGTACCTGCTCTGTGTGCTGTGTGCCTAGGGCCACAGCAATGAGAGGAGAAACCCCAACTGGCCCTTCTACGTGCTGTCAGCCACCAGTCCACCGGGACACAGGCTGAAAAGGGAAGGTGCTAGGGACATGAGAAGAAAAATTGTGGAAAAAGACACTTGCCAACTCCTAAGGGTCAAATAGAACATCCAAGTTTAGGTGGTATAGCTGGGTATATGGTGCATTTCAGTATTCCCAGTACTTGGGAGACTGAGGCAGGAAGATGGCCAGGAGTTCAAGGCCAGTTTGAACTATATAATAAGATCTTATCTTAAAAAAAAAAAGAAAAGAGGTTGGGGCTGTGGCTCAGTGGCGCCACACCTGACTGGCAAGCACTAAGTCCTGAATTCAACCCCAGGTCCAAAAAAAAAGTGGAGGTGCCAGGAGGGTGCTACAGGTGAGGGGTGAGGGATATAACAACCGCCTGACCCCAGAGGTTAAGCAGTGCAACAGAAGTTCTAAGAGCCAAGTAGAAGGGAGGCTGTGGCCAACAGTGACAGATACAAAAGGCTTTGCAAAATGTAGCAGAGGGCTGGAAATTTAGCTCAGTGGTTCCAGTGCCTGCCTAGCAAGCGCAAGGTCCCTGGTTCCATCCTTGGTAACCACATACAATACCAGGCATTGTAGCTCACACTCACTGGCAATCAGTATCACATACCACAAATGCCGGGCTTGGTGGCTCACGCCTGTAGTCCCAGCATTTGGGAGGCAGAGATAGGAGGATTGCTGAGTTCGAGGTTTGTCTGGGCTATAGTGAGCTCAGGGCCAACCTGAACTACAAGGCGAGACCCTGTCTCAAAAAAAAAAAAAAATGTAGCAAAGAATGAAAAGAGCCCCAGAAGAGACAGGGCCACATCTGTGTTGTAAAACATCCTCCTGACAGGAGTAGCTGGTGACAGCCATGTAGAAACACAAGGTGTTGCCTGATAGAGAGGTGACAGAGATGAAGGGACGCAAGTGCCAGGGGGCAGAACGGGCCTCTTAAACAGTATTCACCAATATCCCTCTCGATAGGGTCATCTTGGTCAGTCGTTTTGGTGTGTGACCCACCTGCCTTTATGTGTCCGGACCTCCCTATGCCAAACTGGGATGTGTCTATGCATCTGAGGCAGAGTACTAGGTCTCAGTATAGCACAATTTGCTTAGAGCCTGACGGGAAACCCTCTCTGCCACTTACCATCCATACCTGCTCACAGAAAGTGGTAACAGTTGCTGCCCAAAGCTAAGTGGATAGGCTGAATGGTGCCTCTCTCATCACCCTGTTGTCTTCAGAGTCTCATTCTCTCTGTCCCATACCATCTTACCTTCTTTAACCATACCCAGGTAAGGCCAGGAGTGTCTGAGATCAGCCACACAGATGGCTGACCTTGTCCAGAACCCCATATCAAGAACAGCACTCCCCTAGCCCCACCAGGGTCCAGGCAGCCTGGCTCCTCTTACCCAATCCCCCAAGGACTCACTCCAGTCCCACTAGGCCCCACTTCCCAGCACCAGGTGGTTTCATTTCTATTAAGACACTCTGAGTCCTGTGGCTCTTCCCTGATTTGCAGCTCTGCTTTCTGAACACTCTGTCTCTCCCCTGTCCTTACTCCCCACCAACTGCAGGGCAGAGGACCATTAGCCCCTGTCCTCTGGCTCTGAGCCTGCTGGGAGGTATGGCATGCACAGTACCCTGACAAGAAACCTCCAGTAGAACCTCGTGCCTAGGTCTGCTTGAGTTGAAGTGGCTGTCATGCCCTGGCCTGGGGTCCATTCCAGAAGGAACTTGTCAGGCTCTTTCAGGCCTCAGGACCTTTGCACAACCCTTCCTGTACCACTCCTCCCTCTCACCCTTGGGGTTTCAGCTGGCATATGATGACCTCAGTCGTTTCCACCACCTTTCTGAGGTAACTGTCACAACACCTTCTTGTACATTCATCGCCACTCACTGAAATTATCTGTTTAGTCATTTGTTTGCACAGTTCTGCAGGCATGAGACTTTCTCCAACAAGGTAGCTCCAGGCCCTGGCCCACAGCAAGAGCACAATGCATGTTCAGGCTAGGGGACCTGGCTTCCAGCTCGGAGGTAGGTCCCAGAGTGTGGTGGTCAGACTGTCTTGCGTCTTCAAACTGGGGCTCCCTTTCTTCGCCCCACGGGTGACAGTGCACAGCCAGGTCGTGTGGAGCTAGCCCCCATCCGCGTTGCACCCGGCACCTCTGGGATTGACTGCTGGCTGCAGAAGCCCTCAGCTCTCCTCTGCCCGAAGGGTTTCAGGTCGCCCCCGCTGGGTGCAGACAAGCCACTTCTCTCTGCCTGCCCACCCTGGTCTCCACTCTGTCCTCTCCGACCGCGCCGCTAGCCGCGTTTGTTATTGTGCGGCCGCCCCCGGCAAAGGGGGTGCCGGGGCGCGCAAAGTCTGGCGCGTGCCCGTCGGCGCCGCGCGGATGGGGGGGCGGGGCGGGGCTCGTCATCCTCGGCGCCCCCGCCCGGCTCACGAACCCGGATTGGTCTTCACGCCGGGAGCGAGCGAAGGCACGGCTCTCTCAGCCAGGCCGGGGACGCGCGCGGTGCCGCTGGTGGCGGCGGAGGAGCACGGGGAGGAGTACGGAGGAGGAGCGCGGGGAGGAGGGCGAGGGGAGGGAGGAGGCGCCCTCCCGACTCCCTGCAAAGCGGCCTTATTTATCTGGGCACAGCCTCAGCCTCCCTGTTGGGAGGCTTGGGGCAGCCGATCCTCTCCCATCGGGCCCCCCAATCCCCCCTCCCCGCTCTGGGCGCGGCCGAGGGGGCCCGGCCAGGCCGGGACGTGGGGTGCGGGGCGCGGCCGGGCCCTACCGGCCAGTCCAGCACCTCTGCCGCCTCCACGCTCGCCGGCGCCCATGCTGGGCTCCCCATGACGCGAGGTAGCCCAGCAGACGGCGTGGCATGAACCGGGAGCCTAGGCCGAGGTAAGGTGTGCGCGGCAGGGTAAGGGCTGGAGAGGGGAGGGGGCCAGGCTATGCTACTGCCGCGGCCACAATGAGGGGGCGGGGAGGGGGCTTGGGACAGCGCCGCCATCACTAGGGAAAGGTTTACATAACAGTAGCCCCTTCCCCTCTTCGCCCTGCAGCCGTGGGGCCTGCAACCCTGGCAGGCCTTCCAAAGCCCATCGCCCCAGTGAGACCCACTCCTCACGTGGAGAGCGATCAGGGTTGTGATCAGTGCCATTGGAGCCAGAGCCTCCCAGAGGATGTAGAATTGCAGGCCCCAGGCCCCACACCACCTGGCTAGCTCTGGGCTCTGGGCTCTGGGCTCTGGACGCCGAACCTGGACCCCTTGGGTCTATGTGACAGGTGTTAGACGCAGCCAAACTCCAAAAGGAGCCATGTGGGTATGTGGCTAGGGGCTAGCCCCCCTCTGGATACCTTCTGGACATGGGCCTGTATGAAGCTGCCACTCATAGAGGGAGGCAGAAGGAGTGGGCTGTGGCTGGTCTCTGGTTCTGGAGGAGGGCCTGGGCCCTGGCCAAGGCTGAAGGGCCTCAAGACTGGGAGTGGGTACTCTGAGCCCTGCAGGGCAGAAACCTTGGGTCTTCCTGGGAATTTGGGAGAGAAGAGAGAAGAGAGGGTCCCAACCCTTGGTCCCAAGAGAGAAGGTTGTTATGGTTGGAGCCTTTGCTCCCCGGCCTGCAGCCCCTCCCAACTTGAGCAGGCAGTCTGACCTCAGCGGGAGGAGCAGATGGCAGATGCTACTTCACCTGCTTCTCTCCCTCAGGTACCTCCTCCATCCCTGCTTACCCATGTCCCAGGATGCACTGACCAGGCTCAGCTCAGGCCTCCCTCGTGCCTCACAGGACACAGACCATCGCTCCCAGCTCACCTCTTTGATGAGGTGCTGGACAGCAGCCTCAGAGCAGAAGGCTTGGGGTGGCCAAGGTGGGAAGGGGAGCTTTTGAGGTTTCCTTGAGCCAAGGCAGAGGCCTGATGGAGCCAGAGGTGGCCATACAAGTTGGACAAGGAGCCATCTGGAGAGAAGGGAAATTCAAGGTTCATATAAATATAGTACATCAGGATGCCAAGATTCAGCCCAGTTCCTGCCACCTCCAGTACCTGGTTCCCAACCACCCTCACCTTGGAGCCAGCCTACAAGCTCAGCATCTCCATCACTGGGCATGTTCATAGGATAGGATCCCCCCCTTGCCCACATCCAGTTTGGGGGCCCCTGTGCTATTCTGTCTGAGGCTCACTGATGAGAGAACAAGTGCCCTCAGGTGGGAGGGACCTGGGCCAGGAAGCCCTGTACTGCTGCAAAGCAAGTACATCCCCCTGAGAAGGAGGAAAGTACTCCTTGGCTGGTCCTGCTCACCTGCCCGTAGAGCCTGTCTGCTCACCTGTGGTCGCTCCTTGCTGTGCCTCCAAGGCAGCTGCAGAGGTATGGTGAGAGTGACCAGTGGTCTAGTGAGAGTCAGTGGCCAGTCTGAATCCAGAGGATGCAGGAGGGCTACGTTCTCCTGCCTGAAAGCTGCTCAAAGCAGTAGGCACCAGGAGCCCCCTTCTAGGCTTGGGGAGTTATATTTTTCAGAGGTGGGATGCCAAGATAAGCCAGCTTCTACTCCCAAGTCCCACTCAGCTGAGTGGCTCTGAGCTGGGCCATGGTGTTCCAATCTGCAGGGGGCATCAGTTGGGTGACTATAAAGTCTCACCTGCCCCTGTGCCAAGGGCCTCCCCATCTCAAAGCCCCCTTCCACACACCAAGCATCTCCAGCTGGGGGCAGGAGGGAAGCACTGTGTTTGACATGTGCAAAGTGGCAGGAATAGGAGTGTGCCTGAGTCACAGGGCTGTCACAGAACATGTCAGACTGAACTTCGCCCCCAACTGCATCAACCCTGGTTGTCACCTCAGTCTCTCGGGCTGCCACTGCAGAAAGCCTGATGTGCACCTTTCTGGTTATCCATGCCTTGCTCAGCTCCAAGGTCCTCAGCAGGCAGAAGATGGTCAGTGCAGGTTCCATGGAGGCCAAGCCTCTTAGCAGCCAAAGCAAACCTGATGATCACAAGGAGTAGGGTGTCAGGGTGGGCTTGGTGGCACACACCTGTAATCCCAGCATTCAAGAGGCTGAGGCAAGAGGCTTGCTGAGAGTTCAAGGCCAGCCTGGGTTACATAATGAGACCTTGTTAAAGAAAAAAAAATGATTAGGGCATCAGAGATGGGGAGTGGGAGTGATGAAAAGCAGGGATGTTAGTGGCTACATGGCTTGTACCCTTTGGAAGGAGAGCAGGGCTATAGCAGGGACCCTGCAGGTGAGGCCAGTGGTCAAAGTTTGTTAGCCTAGATCTCTAAAGCAGAAGAGGACAGAGTAAAAGGTCTATAGATGTACACCTGGCCAGGGGCCCTGGAAATCAAGCAGCCTGAAGGTCTTGTGGCAGTCAATTTTGTGGGACTTCTGGAAACTCACTCCAAGTCTTGCTTTCCCCTACCTGATTGGCAGTAGTGTGTGAAGGACTCAGGCTAGTAATGAGAGATGTGATGCTAGAAGGAAGAAGGAAGCACCTCTCCTGTGCCTCCCTCCCAGAAGTTCTTGTTCCCTTCCCTTGGGTCAGGACAGACTGTGGGGAATGGAGTGCCACCCTTCTTAATCCTATCGCTCCAGAAGTGGGACTTAGCTGAAAAATACATACAGGGATCTGCATACTCCAAGGCCCTGATTTAAACACTGTGGTCTTAGGAATCTTCCCAGTGACTCTGGTACCAGCCCAGTCCCAACCCCAGTGACTTCCCTCCTTGTGAACATTGACCACTATCACAGCAAAGAATAAATTCTTTAGCTACAGTTCCCTGACTCCTCATGTTTTAATCTGCCCCCTCCTGCCTCAAGCCTCTCAGACCTCTGGCAACTTTATCCCTTTCTACAGTGGGCCTACCATTTCTCATTTGCTCATCTGTGCACTTGTTCATTCATTCAGCGTCACTCAGGCCACACATATGTGGTGCTGCCTGTGCTTGATGAGTCTCCAGGCCAGGGGAAAAGGTAGACACTGATGACAATCTAGATGACAAGTGGGACCCGGTGATGTTTTCTCACATACATGGTGGGATCCTAGTGGGGAGGCAGGATGGTGCTCATCCAGCACTGGGAAATGGAGAAGTGGGTGCTACTTAAGGAGAGGAAGTGCTGGAGAAAACAGGAAGTGATCATGTCCAGGTAGAAATGAGTCGACTTAGTCTCAGGACCCAGTGACATGGGACACTATCCGTGGATACTGGCCTAGAATTGGCCAAGGGCTTGGTTCTCCCAGAGCCCCACAGCCCACTGTGTCTTCAGGTCTCACACTGAGTCCTCTGTGAGGAGTGCAGAGGTCACAGTCAGCTCTCTCCAGGGACACCCTGACCTGGCTCTGGCTGGGGCTGGTGGGGGCAAAATGTAGTGAGCACTGTCTCCCCCTTCCCAGAGGTTGCTTTCACAGACTATCCTAGCAGAAGACTCCTCAGAATCTACTCCAACTGACTACATCACAGCAGGGCTGGGTTGAGAATTATGTACCCTAAGCCATCTGTGTGTGTGTGTGTGTGTGTGTGTGTTTTACTGGAAATTGATCCCAGGGCTTTCACACCGAGCTACATTCCTAAGCCTTTTTTTTTTCTTTACTTATTTTCAGACAAGGTCTAAGTCACTAAATTGTTCAGGCTTGCCTCGAACTTGTGCTATTCCTGCCTCAGCTTTCCTGGGTGCTGGGATTAGAGGTGTATGCCACTGTGCCTGGCTAAACTCGGCCGTATTTTTCCAAAGCCTCTCTCCCTAAAACTAGTTCCCCCTAAAAGGAGAGGCAGCCCCAAGTATCCTGGCAGCTGCCCCTACCTCTCCTGGCAGGAAACTGATGGCGTCAATGGAGAGAGCAGCCTGGGCAGAGAGAGCAGCCGCATTACCAGAAGGGGCTCTATACGCTATGATAAACAGGCCCTTGGTCACTCTCTAGCCAGGGCCAGAGCTGGTGGAAAGGCCCTTGTTTGAGCAGCTCCCTGATTGGGAAGGAGGCTTCAGTCTCTCACCGTAAACTCAGCTTTTTTCAAAGCATCAACCCTTGGGCCAAGGTTTGGCCATTTCCATAGGATGCGGGTCCAGGCCTCGGGTGGGGGTGTAGGATGAGGGGCAGCTGTGCCTCAATGTCAGCAGCCGGACTGAGACCTAGGGGGAGGCTTGGGATGGAAAGGTGGGCTCATGCAAATGTGAGTTCCAGTGGGCAACAGGAAGGAGGCCGCGGGCGCCCAGGGCACGCACATGCATCCTCCATCTCTGCACTCCACGTGCACATCCGCGGCTGGGAGCATTTTCAGCCTAAATCGGCACAGTTCTTGGATTATTTTTCCCCTGGCACCGCCTCCGCCGCCTCCTCCGGATCTTAGCCGAGCAGGCGTCTTCTCCCCCCACTCCCTCTGAGGCTCCTCCCTGCTGAGCTGGGCCTGCTCGGCTTTGGGTTTGCCAGAGTCCACCCCCCACCCCCGCCGCTGTCCGCGGTGCGGCGGGACTAGGCCTGGCTCCGAGACATGGCCGCTGTCCGTGGTGCTGGGCGCCGAGGGCGCCAGGCTTGGTTTTTGAGAAGCTGCAGAGCCCGGGTGGGCTGGGCGTCTTAGGCAGGAAATCGGAGCGACCTTAGGCTTGGGGAGCAGAGAGGCCACCTCTTCAGGGCATTGAAGGTATGAACCCTGCGGCTGCCCCTCTAAACCTAGTATAGCTTCCCGAGGGCCTTGCTGGGACAAGAGCCCTTATCGTGGGGCTCATCCTACCCCATCAGGGTGCACTGCTGTGCTACGGTCCTCACCTCTTACCTGCACTGGCATTCTTGGGACTGGGGTTGCCCTGAGTCAGGCGTCCCCTGCCATTGTGGGCAAACTAACTCCCCAGAGCTTCAGACTTTTTATCCGAAAACCTGGGTAACAATAGTGGCCACCCCCACACACTGAGCTGCCATGAGGCTGAAATACATGATTATCCCAGTGGGCACTCTACAAGTGTTATGATGGATGTCGCTGTACCAGCCAGTGTGTGGCTACTACTTGCCGGTCATGAATACATATTAAGGGGCAGCCCGGGTGTGGGAACCTCCACGAGGGAGAGCTTAGGCCTGCCACCTAGTGCTCAAATGATGCCTTTGGAAAGAGGGAGGGAGGTGGCATGGGAAGGCCTGGGGTAGACTGCCAGTGCTGGGGGCCCACGGATGCCAGGGTAGCAAGGCCTCTGGACCCAAAATTGGGTTAGCACCACGTGTACCAGTGAGATCTTCAGTCTCACTCCAGGCCAGCCTTGGAAACACGCTCCTCAGAGGGCTTGGAAGCCAATGGGAGTAAGGTACTGAAAAGATAAGAGAGGGCCAGAGGGTTAGCTCAGTGGTTCCAGCACCTGCCTCGCAAGTGCAAGGTCCTGAGTTCAACCCCCGGTAACCACCTACAATGCTGGGCGTGGAGACTCACGCCCACCAACAATCAACACCACATACCACAGTGCCGGGCATGGTAGCTCATGCCCGTAATCCCAGCACTCGGGAGGCAGAGATGGGAGGATTGCTGAGTTCCAGGCTTGCCTGGGCTACATAGTGAGCTCAGAGCCAGCCTGAACTACAAAGCGAGACCCTGTCTCAAAAAAAAAAAAAAAAAAAAGATAAGAGAACATCCCTCCTTACTTTCTCCTGGAGGTTCAAGTCCTCTCCCTCAAAAGTCAGGCCAGGGGGCTGGAGATTTAGCTCAGTGGTTCCGGTGCCTGCCTCGCAAACCCAAGGTCCTGAGTTTGATCCTGGTAACCACATACAATGCTGAGCGTGGGGACTCACGCCCACCAGCAATCAATACCACATACCACAGTGCCGGGCGTGGTGGCTCACGTCTGTAATCCCAGCACTTGGGAGGCGGAGGCAGGAGGATTGCTGAGTTCCAGGCTTGCCTGGGCTACATAGTGAGCTCAGAGCCAGCCTGAACTACAAAGTGAGACCCTGACTCAAAAAAAAAAAAAAAAGGCCAGATTTTGAGGAAAGGGCAGCCAGCTTCCTCAGCCTTGCAGCTCCAGTAGGGGGCCCTCAGCTTGAAAGGAAATATAAGTCCTCCTCTTCCTGAGGGTCTGCTTTTTCCATTGCCCACCACAAGCCTTTGAAGGTCCTGGGAACTCCCACTAACTCCCTACTTGGGATTGTAAGATGTGCCTGTGAGGGTAGGGCCTACCTCAGTCAGGCAGGATAGGAGGGGGAGATGGGAGCAGCTTTTGCACCCCCTCAGAGATTGTACGGCAAAAAGATGAGCCATCACCAGTATTGGGGGCCCACCATGCTGGCCCCCAAGTCAACCCTTAGGAGACCCCTGCCCTTTCTTTGGGTAGATCCAGAACCACAGCCCTTCTGTGGCATCCACATTCATGACAGCTGGTGCTTGAGACAGACAGGGCCCCAGAGCCACTCCAGAAAGCCACACTGGCATCTGTAAGAGCAGGCCAGAGACCATCCCAATCCTTTCCTTCAGTTTTCTAGACACTTCCCTGCAGAGGTAAGGGAATCAGAGGACCAGAGAAGGGAACAAATAGGGACTTGGTCTCTCTCTACCTCCATTCTGCTAGGGCAAAATAGGAATCTCAGCACCAGAAAACATCCATCACCAGTTCAGGTTTACCCATTACAGTAGGTGCTCATTGACCACAGCCAGGCTACCTCTTGTTGCTACACACAGTCTGGGACAGACATGCACTCAGATCCTGTTGGATGGCTCTGGGGTGAGAGAAGGTACCCAAGGCTTGGAAGAAGGCTGTCTCCCCTCAGCCTCTTCAGAGACCAAGAAACCCACTCTACCCTCCCCACCCATCTGCAGAGTGTTCGAGGAAGATGTCGAGCCCCGGTGTCAACGGTGACCCCAAGCCTCCGTGCCTGCCTCGAAACGGTCTAGTGAAGCTGCCAGGCCAACCCAACGGCCTGGGTGCAGCCAGCATCACCAAGGGCACACCAGCTGCCAAGAACCGCCCCTGCCAACCCCCACCCCCACCCTCCCTCCCACCTCCCAGCCTGGCTACCCCACTGTCCCGGGCTGCCCTGGCTGGGGGCCCGTGTTCCCCTGCAGGTGGACCAGCCTCCCCAGTGTCTGGACCCCCAGCAGAGCGGCCACCATTAGCCACAGACGAGAAGATCCTCAATGGCCTCTTCTGGTACTTCTCAGCATGTGAGAAGTGTGTGTTAGCTCAGGTGTGCAAGGCCTGGCGGCGTGTGCTCTACCAGCCTAAGTTCTGGGCAGGCCTCATGCCTGTGCTGCACGCCAAGGAGCTCTACAATGTGCTGCCTGGTGGCGAGAAGGAGTTTGTGAACCTGCAGGGCTTTGCTGCACGAGGCTTTGAGGGCTTCTGCCTAGTTGGTGTCTCCGACCTGGACATCTGTGAGTTCATTGACAACTATGCGCTTTCCAAGAAGGGAGTCAAGGCTATGAGCCTCAAGCGTTCCACCATCACTGATGCTGGCCTAGAGGTATGTCCTAAACTGGTCAGGAGGGGCCAAGCCTGGGGAAGGGGAGGGACAGGCAGCAGTAACTCATGGATGTGAGCAGTGCTGGGCTCCAGAGGAGGTTCAGCACACAACAAGAAAGCAACCGAGTGTGGTACACTGGTGCTCTGAGGGGGAATGGCTTTGGGTGAGGGAGGGAGCAGAACTAGCTAACAAGGAACTATTAAAAAGTGAAATATGCCTTCCTTGTTCAAAGATGAGTATTAATTTCAAGGCAGTGGTGACAGAACGGGAGCCAATTAAACACAAGGCCCTCCCTTGCTCATAAAGCTGTTCTTGGGTGGAGAGTATCCTGAAGGGAGGTGAGGGGCAGCTGGGGAAAAGTTTCTTAGTAACAAAGGTCAGAGGACCAAGCTGGACAGAATGCCTGGCCCTGAGACATGGACGGTAATATTCAAACAGCTTGGAGTAGCTGCTCTGGCCAGGCTCTGGCTTCATTGGCCTGCCCCTTTGGGAATATTGAAGTGTAGCAGACACTAAGTGAACTCCTCAGAGTTCGAGGGCTTTGCTTGTTTGTTTGTTTGTTTTTGGGACAGGTCCTTGCTTTGTAAGCCTGAACTCACCCTGGCTCAGCACTGGCTGACCTTGACCTCAAATTGATCCTCCTGCCTCAGCCTCCTAAGTGCTGGGATTACAGACATGGGCCACAACGCCTGGCTCAGATTTCAGTTAGATCCATGCTTAAATAAGTGTACATACTATAGACCACTGCTTCACGCCCCCCCCCAGGGGGGCTCCTTTCCACCCTATCTAGCAGACTCTTATCAGGCCCTGTGGGAAGGGCTTCAGGGTTGGGGTGAGGGTTTTGAGCAAGGCTCACCTCTGATAGACACCTTTCCTCCAGGTGATGCTGGAGCAGATGCAGGGGGTGGTGCGCCTGGAGCTATCAGGCTGCAATGACTTCACTGAGGCCGGACTGTGGTCCAGTCTCAGTGCACGAATCACCTCGCTGAGTGTGAGCGACTGCATCAACGTGGCAGATGATGCCATCGCGGCCATCTCACAGCTGCTGCCCAACCTGGCCGAGCTGAGTCTGCAGGCCTACCACGTGACGGACACAGCACTGGCCTACTTCACGGCGCGTCAGGGCCACAGCACACACACACTGCGCCTGCTCTCCTGCTGGGAGATCACTAACCACGGTGTGGTGAATGTGGTGCATAGCCTGCCCAACCTCACCTCGCTCAGCCTCTCAGGCTGCTCCAAGGTCACCGACGATGGTGTTGAGCTGGTGGCTGAAAACCTTCGCAAGCTGCGCAGCCTTGACCTCTCATGGTGCCCTCGCATTACCGACATGGCCCTGGAGTACGTGGCCTGTGACCTGCACCGCCTGGAGGAGCTAGTGCTGGACAGGTGCGCATCACCTCGAGCCAGGGCTTTGGTGGGTGGGGCCCTACAGAGGGACAGGCCAAGCTCTCGCTCGTCTTGGGTGGACTAAACCACAGAGGGCCCAGGGGGCAGGACAACAGACTGTGGGAGGCTCCAAGAACGGGCAGAAATGCAGGAAGAGTTATTCAGTATCTAGGAGCTTGGGCAGACCTATGCGGAGGCGGGACTGTGGGGAGGGCAGGGCTTCCCGCTGGAGAAGGGAGGTGCCCCACCTGAGGGGTAGGCCAGGCCGTGTAAGGTGGGCAGTCCCCTTCTGGTACAACCACAGGTGTGTACGCATCACGGACACTGGCCTCAGCTACCTGTCCACCATGTCGTCCCTCCGCAGCCTCTACTTGCGATGGTGCTGTCAGGTACCGACCTCCAAGCCTTTGGGATCACGGGTCGGGGGTGGTGTGAAGGGAAAGTACCATATCCGCATAGTCCGGTGACTTGCTCCCGCCCCCTCTCGGTTCCCACAGGGGTTTGGGACCCATTCTGCGCCCAGCCTAAGCGAAGCTTGCAGGGTCCCCAGGGTCTGCGTTGGCTTTTTCCAGCAGCTTTCTGGCTCCGCAGGGGCTGAGAAGCCTCCGTTTTGAATCCCACCTCCTGGCCCTCCAACGGGTCCAGGTCTCAGGCAAGCGAAAATAGTTTAGCTCGCCCCCCTCCCCACCTCCCACCCAGGTGCAGGACTTCGGACTGAAGCACCTCCTGGCCATGAGGAGTCTGCGTCTCTTGTCTCTGGCAGGTGAGGCCTACATGGCTCCTGTGCATTGACCTCCACGCTCACCTAGCGCCACGCTCCCAGCCCCGTCAGGCCCTTTATGGGATTCGACCAGTCGTAGGCTTCCTACTTCCTGTGTTCCACGTCCGAATCAGAAGAGCAAACCCTAAAGCGGCCCAGGCCCCACCCTGGCCAGCCCCCGCCCAGTGCAAGCTCCACCCATCGCTGCTAGCCCTGCGCCAGCCCTTCCGAGGTTCCCCGCCCAGCACCGCCCACTCCCGCCCGCTAGTGCAGGCCCCGCCCACGGTTGCCCTGAGCTTTTGCCCTGCTCCGCCTGCCACAGGCTGCCCACTGCTGACCACCACGGGGCTGTCCGGCCTGGTGCAGCTGCAGGAGCTGGAAGAGCTAGAGCTGACCAACTGCCCCGGGGCCACACCCGAGCTCTTCAAGTACTTCTCGCAGCACTTGCCCCGCTGCCTTGTCATCGAGTAGGAGTGGCGTCCCGCCTCGGCAGCCGGAACCGGCCACGCTCTGGGCGGGCGCGGGTGCCACTGAACCCCTTTTTCAACCCCACCGGGAACCCAGCGAACAGAGGGCAACTCCGCTCCGCCCTCGCCCCTCGGCTCCAAGCCTGACCAGCCCGCCCTGGGCAGGGGACAGCGGGGCCAGCCCCACGCACGCACGCACACTCGGGGACTTTGTGCATGCCCCTCGTGCCCGCACTGCACGCCCACCCTCACCACACTACCGCCGCCGCCATCACTCGCCCGCCCACTGGGGGGCTCGGTCCTGGGGCGCTCTCTGCCCAGCCGCCCTCCCCACCACACCCGTTCTCTGCCTCCCTGCTGTCTGCCACCCCGGGCAGGGCCCCGGAGAAAAGGAGGACTAAGTCCCCCAAGGCTCAGGGGCCCAGAAAAGCCCCAAGGGCCTCCTGCATCTTCCATTGTACCGTGCCTGGAGCCCTCGGAGAGGTGCGAGGGGACACAGGCCACTGCCAAAGCCATGGCCCGCCGAGGAGCCCAACTACCCCTTTCCTTCCTCCTCCTCATCCCCTCCTGACCCAAAAGGCATCCCTTTTTCTTAGCAGCAGGCCACTGTGTGGGCCAGCTCCTGTCTGCCCTCAATCCCACGGGGGCTGTAAAGATCCTTGGGCCCTGGCCAGGTTGTGACAGCCTTGGGATGACAGTGACCTTGGATTAATCAACATTAACCCAGACTGTCTAGTCCTTTTCAGCTGAAGGGTGAGAGGGGAATCTTGAGAGACCTCAAACTGGAGCCACCCTTGGCACCTTTGGGAATGGCTCAGCCAATCCCACACCCAGCCCTTCATCCCAGGGCTCACCCTGGCTGGTCTTCTCAGAGGAAGGCCACAGAAGTGGGCCTAGCTGAGTCAGGATCAGCACACCCTCCACACATGGAGGAGGGAAGGCTCCTTTCTAGACCTACCCCATTCACCCTCCCTGGCTTCCCCAATCTCTGCCTGCCCACATGGGCTCTGACTGTGTTTTGTCCAATCCCCAGATATTTGGAAGTCCTGGGGAATGCTGGCACGTCTTGGCAATGCTGAGGAGGGGGCTGGGACCCCTTTCCATCCCAGCCTTGAACCCCAGGAGATACAGTGCCCACACCCAATCTTGGGACACCCTTTATATTGTTGGGAGTAACCAGTTTCAAGAGAGAAAGAGAGAGAGAGAGGGAGAGGGAGGGAGGGAGGGAGGGAGAGAGAGAGAGAGAGAGAGAGAGAGAGAGAGAGAGAGAGAGAGAGAGAGAGAGAGAGAGAGAGAGAGAGAGAGAGA